>ML103771.1:0-43636 GCA_003697995.1 Taxidea taxus jeffersonii | reverse complement strand
CCCCCCCCCCCCCCCCCCCCCCCCCCGCCTCTTGGGATTCGTTTGTTTCATTTTTGTATTAGGATACTAATATCCTCATAGAATCAGTTAGGAATTGTTTCTCCCCTTTTTCTATTTGGAAGAATTTGTGAAATATTGAAAAGCTGGGCTTTTTGGGGAGAAAGTTTGTCAATAAATAATTCAACTCTTGTTATAGATGTAGTCAGATTTTATATTTCTTCTCAAGTCATTTTGGTAGTTTGTGTCCTTCTAGGAATTTGTCCATTTTCATCTATATTATGTATTTTCCTGGCATACAGTTGTTCGTAGTATTTCTGTGTAACCCTTTTTATTTCTGTGAGGTCATTAATAATGCCCTTTTTTATTCTTGACTTTAGTAATTTGGATATTTTCTCTTTTTCTTTTCTTGGTCAGTCTAACAGATATATTAATTGGTGAATTTTTTAAGAATTGATTTTTATTTTCTTGATATTTTTCTATTTTCTATTTCATTTATTTCTTCTATTATATTTAATATATTCTTCTTTATGTTTGATTTAGGTAGACTTTTTCTCATTTCATCAGGTAGAAGATTGGATTACTAATTTATGATTTTTAAAACTTTTCCCCCCAGGTTTATTGATGTATAACTGGGAAATAGAATTGTATTATATTTAATGTACACAACATCATGGTCAGATATATGTATACATTGTGAAAAAGTTCCTACAATCAAGTTAATTAACACATCCATCAGTTTATTTATTTGTTTATTTGGTCTTTTAATTTTTTTTAAGATTGAGATTCAAGTATAATTAACATACAATGTTATATTAGCTTCAGGAATACAATATAGCGATTTAACAATTCAATGCATTCCTCAGTGCTTATCCCAATAAGTATACTCTTAATTCCCCTCATCTATTTTACTCTCCCCACGCCCCCCACCTCCCTTCTATTCACTTATTGATGGACACTTGGTTTGATTCCATAACTTGGCTTTTGTTAACAACACTGCCATAAACATAGGGATGTATGTACCTTTTTGAATTAGTGTTTTCATTTTTTTGAGTAAATACTCAGTATTGGAATTACTGGATTGTGTGATCATTCTATTTTTAGTTTTTTTTAGGAAACTCCATACTGTTTCCTAGAAATGCTGCATCAGTTTGCATTTTCACCAATCCAGAGCAGAAGGGTTCACTTTTCTATGCATCCTTGCAGCACTAGTTTCATGTGTGTGTGTGTGTGTGTGTGTGTGTGTGTGTGTGTGATTCAATTTTAGCCATTTTGGTTAAGTGTAAAGTAATACCTCATTGTGGTTTTTATTTGCATTTCCTTGATGATTGGTGATGTTGAACATCCTTTTCATATGTCTGTTGGCCATCTGTATGTCTTTTTTGGAAAAATATCATTCAGGTCTTCTGCTCATTTTTTAATTGGATTATTTGTTCATTATTTTTTTTTTTTTGGTGTTGAATTGTATAAATTCTTTACATATTTTGGATATTAGCCCTTTATAGGATATATCATTTGCAAATATCTTTCCCCATTCAGTAGGTTGCCTTTATGTCTTTTTGATGGTTTTCTTTACTGTGCAAAAGATTTTTATTTGGGGATAGTCTACTAATAGTTTAATTTGATTTTTTTTTCCTTGTCAGAGATAGAAAAAATGTTTCTATAGATGATGTCAAGGAAATTACTGTCTTTGTTTTCTTCTAAGGATTTTCTGGTTTCAGCTCTCACATTTAAGTCTTTAATCCATTTTGAGTTTATTTTTGTATATTGAGAAAGAAAGTGGTTTCATTATTTTGCATGCAGCTGTCCAGTTTTCCCAACACCACTTGTTCAAGAGACTAATCTTTTTCCCATTGTGGGATCTTGCCTCCTTTGTCATAGATTACTTGACTATATAAGCACGGGTTTATTTCTGGACTCTCTTTTTTCTGTTCCATTGATCTTTGTGTCTATTTTTGTGTCAGTACTATACTATTTTGATTACTACCTCTTTGTACTATATCTTGAAATTGTGGATTGTGATATCTCTAGTTTTGTTGTTCTTTTTCAAGATTGTTTTACCTATTTGGGGGTCTTCTGTGGTTCCTTACAAATTTTAGCATTATTTGTACTAGTACTGTGAAAAAGTCATTGATATTTTGGTAAGATTGTATTAAATCTGGAGATCACTTTGTGTAGAATGGATATTTAACAATATTTGTTCTTCCAATCCATGAACGCAGAATATCTTTCCATTTGTTTGAATAATTTTCAATTTCATCATCAGTGTTTTATAGTTTTTGGAGTACAGGTCTTTCACTTCTTTGGTTACTTCTTTGGTTAAGTTTATTCCTAGGTGTTTCATTATTTTTGCTGCAATTGTAAATGGGATTGTGTTTTTAATTTCTCTTGTTGTTACTTCATTATTACTGTATAGAAAGATAATTGATTTCTGTATGTTTTAATTTTGTATTCATTTACTGAATTAATTTATCAGTTCTAGTAGTTTTTTGGTGGAGTCTTTAGGGTTTTCTCTCTATAGTATTATGCCCTCTGGGACACCTAAAATGCATATGTTGGTCTCCTTGATGTCCATAAGTTCCTTAAGCTATCTTCACTCTTTTTCATTCTTTTTTCTTTTGGTCTTCTGATTGAATAAACTCCACTGTCCTGTCTTAAAATTCACTAATTCTTTCTTCTATGTGATCTGGTCTTTTGTTGAACCTCTCTACTTAAGTTTTCAGTTCAATTATTATATACTTCAGTTCATGATTTCTGTTTGGTACTTTTAAATATTTTCTGTTTGCTGAAATTCTCATTTCTTTTCCTGACTTCGGTAAACATCTTCATCATCAATATTTTTAGCTCTTGATCATGTAAATCACTTATCTCCATTTCATTAAGGTTGGTTTTTAGAGATTTATCTTATTCTTTTATTTGGACATTTTCCTCTAATTCTTCATTTTACTTGAAACTCTGCATTGTTTTTTGCCCATTAAATAAAAAAGCCACCTTTCTTAGCCTTGATAGATTGTTCTAATGTAGGAGATGAACCTCATGAATCAGCCTAGCCCAAATTCCTGATTGCCTATCAAACCCTTGTCTGCTGCTATTTTTGTTCTTTTGCTCCCAGTAGGTGAGGTTGCACTGAGGCCTGCTGGTGTTCCAATGGCATGGGAAATGCCCATATGCGTGCCTGTTCTGATTCCCAGAAGACTGCTTATTCCTTTCTCCCCTCTACCCCCAACCCAGCTACATGATGCAGGCTAATTGGAAGCTTGACCTTCATTCATGCAGTGGCTTGGAAAATCAGGATATTTGATATGTAATCTAGCCCCTATGAGGGAGAAATCAGGAGACGGTTTTTGTTTTTGATATTTATTCTGTACTGAACCAGAGGGAATAGTTGCTGGGAGTGTCTATGAGCCCAAGTAGAACCACCTCTTTGTTTTGTGTGATTCTGGGGGACTCATGAATACTAAACCCTGTTAGCTCCTAGAGCTAGGTGATTTGGAAGTCAGTCCTTTGGGTGGCAGTTAGTTGGAGTGAAACAGGGGAGGCAATGGGAAACATGTCTACTTAGGCTTCTGGAAGGATTCCAATTAGCTTCCACATGCAGGCTGATTAGAAGTCAGAATTTCAGGCAGCATCTAGTAAAATATGAAGTCAAAAGCCTTCCAGGGATAAACTGGGAGATAGGCATTTTTGCCTGTTCTCTCTGTGCTGAGCCTGGGGTGTGTGTGAAGGCATAGTGCCTGTACATCCATTTGAAAACTACTTTTGTTTGTTTGCTTGTTTGTTTAATTTGGTTCCCATGGGTCTTGTGAATACTACACTCCATTGGCTATCAGAAAGAACTAGGTGGTTTGAAGGGTCATCCCTTTGGGGGATGGTGGGCAGATGCAAAAGTTGGAATGCTAAGTATGTAGACAAATTTCCAGGGAGAAGCTGGAGACTTGTTCCATTTTTGGAGTGAGCCAGAGGCAGAAAGTAGGATAATCACCAGCTCTTTTGGGCTCTCAGGACAATCCAAGTCATCACTTATGCAAAGCTGATTGGAAGCCAGACCCTCAAGCAACAGATAATTAAGTATGCAGTAAACCTTTTCTAAGGAGAAACAGAGATGGCATTCTTTGCCTGTTCTCTCTATGCTGAGCCTGAGAATTAAGCCACAGGGAGAGCTCATATGCCTGTTTAAAAGCTGCTTCTTTATTTGCTATTATCTATCCTGTGGGACTCTAAATGCAAACCCTATTGGTTATCAGAGCAAGGTTTGGTGGAGGGGGAGGTCTGTCCTTCACTTGGCAGCCATAAAAGTTGGGATGCTAGATGTGTGGACTAGCTCCTTTCCAGCTGATGCTGGTTTTTGCTGTTGGGATGAGCCAGAGAGAGAAGGTGAGGGAATTCCAACTGGGTCTTTCAGGCTCTGTAGAAGATTCCAGTCAGCATCCCGATGTGGGCTTATTAGAGGCTAGACTCTCAGGTAGCAGCAGTAAATTATGCAATCAAATCTCTCCCAGGGGAAAACTGGGAAATGAGTGTTTTTGTCTGCTCCTTCTGTATTGAGCCTGAGAGGATAATTCATGCACCCTCTTGATAACTGCTTCTTCATTTGCTATTGTCCTGTTAGACTTGTGAATGCAAACCTCATTGGGTCCCAGAGATAGATGATTTGGGCCCCATCCCTTGGGAAGAGTGACTTAAAATTTAGGGAATGATATGTGTGGTCCAAAGCCTTCACTCCTTAGGGAGGCACTGAGAGTTAGAAGTTCCCTCATGGATAGAAGGTATTACACCAATTTATGACAAAAGTGTGTCTCAGCATTTGCTACCTTGATATGTGTATTTTCTCAGTCACCTAATGTGTAGGAGTTGTTCATCTAGCTTCTCAGTTTTTCTTAGACTTGATCCTTATGTAACTGTCTATTTGGTGCATCCATGGGAAGAGGAAAATTCAAGAGCCTCCTATGTTACCATCTGGTGATGTCATTCCTATCTTTTTTAGCCTACACACTTACAACTATAAATTTTGCTCTAAATACTACTTTAGCTGCATCCCGTAAGTTTTAGTATATTTTGCTTTCATTTTGTTTATCTCGAAGTACCAATAATATATTTTGTGGTTTCTGCTTTGATTTACAAGGTATTTATGAGTATGTTATTTAATTTCTGCACATTTATCAATTGAACAGAATAGAAAAGCTAAATATTAACCCACAACTATATGGTCAACTAATCTTTGACAAAGCAGGAAAGAATATTTGGTGGAAAAATACAGTCTCTTCAACAAATGGTGTTGGGAAAACTGGACAACAACATGCAGAAGAATGAAACTGGGCCATTTTTTACACCAAACACAAAAATAAATTTAAAAGGGATGAAAGACATAAATGTGAGACAGGAAACCATCAAAATCCTAGGGGAAAACACAAGCAGCAACCTCTTTGAACTTGACTATAGCAACTTCTTATTAGACATGTCTCCAGAGGCAAGGGAAACAAAAGCAAGAATGAACTATGGGACTTCATCAAGATAAAAAGCTTCTGCATAGCAAAGGAAATAATCAACAAAACTAAAAGTCAGTCTATGGAATGGGAGAAGATATTTGCAAATGACATATCTGTTAAAGGGTTTTTAGTATCCGAAACCTGCAAAGAACTTCTCAACCTCAATACCCAAAAAACAAATAATCCAGTTAAAAACTGGGCAGAAGACATAAATAGACATTTTCCCAAAGACATATAGATGGCTAGCAGACACATGAAAAGACGCTTAACATCACACATCATTAGGGAAATGCAAATCAAAACCATGATGAGATACCACCTCACACCTGTCAGAATGGTTAAAATTAAGAACACAGGAAACAACGGATGTTGGCAAGGATGTGGAGAAAGGGGTACCCTCTTACACTGTTGGTGAGAATGAAAACTGGAGCAGCTGCTCTGGTAAACAGTATGGATGTTCCTCAAAAAGCTAAAAATAGGGGCACCTGGGTGGCTCAGTCAGTTAAGCATCTGACTCAATTTTGGCTCAGGTCATGATCTCATGTGTCATGATATCGAACCCTACATTGGCTTTGTGCTCAGTGGGAAGTCAGCTTTAGATTCTCTCTCTCTGCCACTCTCCCTACTCTCTTTCCCCCTTTCTCTCAAATAAGGAAATCTTTTTTAAAAAGTTAAGGGGGCACCTGGGTGGCTCAGTCAGTTAAGTAGCTGCCTTTGGCTCAGGACATGATCCTGGAATTTTAGGATCCAGCCCCACACTGGGCTCCCTACTCAGTGGGGAATCTGCTTTTCCCTCTCCCTTTGCTCCTCCCCCCCATTTGTGCTCTTTCCCTCTCTCAAATAAAGTAAAGTAAAGTAAAGTAAAGTAAAATAAAAATAAATATTACCTGGGGTGTCTGGGTGGCTCAATAGGTTAAAGCCTTTGCCTTTGGCTCAGGTCATGATCCTAGGGTCCTGGGATCAAGCCCCACATCAGGCTCTCTGCTCAGCAGGGAGCCTGCTTCTTCCTCTCTCTCTCTGCCTGACTCTCTGCCTACTTGTAATCTCTGTCTGTCAAATAAATAAATAAATAAAATCTTAAAAAAAAATAAAGATTGCCTTTTTTCCAGTGGATATTTTTTCCTGCTTTGTGGAAGATTATTTGACCATAGAGTTGTGGGTCCATAACTGGACTCTCTACTTTATTCCATTGATATATGTGTCTGTTTTTGTGCCAGTACCATGTTGTCTTGGTGATCACAGCTTTGTAATAAAGCTTGAAATCAGGCAACATGATGCCCCCAGCTTTGTTTTTCTTTTTCAGCATTTTCTTAGCAATTCAGGCTCTTTTCTGGTTCCATACAAAATTTAGGATTGTTTGTTCCAGCACTTTGAAAAATACTGGTGGAATTTTGATCAGAATGGCATTGAAAGTATAGATTGCTCTGGGCAGTATAGACAAACATTTTTAACAATGTTTATTCTTATCCATGAGCATGGAATGCTTTTCCATCTTTTTGTGTCTTCTTCAATTTCTTTCATGAGTGTTCTGTAGTTCCTCGAGTAGAGGAACCTAACCTCTTTGGTTAGGTTTATTCCCAGGTATCTGATGGTTCTTATTGCTATAGTAAATGCAATTGATTCTCTAATTTCCCTTTCTATATTTTCATTGTTAATGTATAAGAAAGCAAGTGATTTCTGTACATTGATTTTGTATCCTGCCACATTACTGAATTGCTCTATGAGTTCTAAGAGTTTGGGGGTGGAATCTTTTGGGTTTTCCATATAAAGTATCATGGCATCTGTGAAGAGAGAGAGTTTGGCTTCTTCTTTGCCAATTTAAATACCTTTTATTTCTTTTTGTGGTCTGATTGCTGTTTCTAGGACTTTTAGTACTATGTTGAATAACAGTGGAGAGACTGAGCATCCTTGTCATGTTCCTGTTCTCAGAGGGAAGATCTTCCTTGTTGAGAATGATATTCGCTGTAGGTTTTTCATAGATAGATTTCATGAAGTTGAGGAATGTTCACTCTATCCCTATACTTTGAAGTGTTTCAATCAGAAATGGATTCTGTATCTTGTCAAATGCTTTCTCTGCATCAATTGAGAGGACCATGTGGAATGAAACTTGACCATTCTCTTACACCATACACAAAGATAAACTTGAAATGGATGAAAGACCTCAACGTGAGGCAGGAATCTATCAAAATCCTAAAGGAGAACATAGGGAATAACCTCTTTGACATCGTTCACAGCACCTTCTTTCAAGACATGTCTCCAAAGGCAAAGGAAACAAAAGCAAAAATGAACTTGTGGACTTTATCAAGAGCAAAAGCTTCTGCACAGCAAAGGAAACAGTTAACAGAACAGAGAGGCATCCCACAGAATGGGAGAAGATATTCGCAAATGACACTACAGACAAAGGGCTGATGCCTAAGATCTATAAAGAACTCCTCAAACTCAACACCCAAAAACCAGATAATCATGTCAAAAAATGGGCAGAAGACATGAACAGACACTTCTCCAAAGAAGACATATAAATGGCTAACAGACACATGAAAAAATGTTCATCATCACTAGTCATCCAGGGAGATTCAAATCAAAACCACATTGAGATACCTACCACCTTACATTAGTTAGAATGGCCAAAACTAACAGGACAAGAAGCAACAAGTGTTAGAAAGGTTGTGGAGAAAGGGGAACCCTCTTACACTATTAGTGGGAATGTAAGTTTGGTGCAGCCACTTTGGAAAACAGTGTGGAGATTCCTCAAAAAACTAAAAATAGAGCAACCCTATGGCCCTGCAATTGTACTACTGGGTATTTACCCCAACAATACAGATGTAGTGAAAAGAAGGCCATTTGTATCCCAATGTTCATAGCAGCAATGGCCACAATTGCCAAACTGTGGAAAGAGCCAAGGTGCCCTTCAAGAGATGAACAGATAAAGAAGATATGATCCATATACACAATGGACTATTACATAGCCATCAGAAAGGATGAATACCCAACTTTTGTATCAACATGGACGGGACTGGAGGAGTTTATCCTGAGTGAAATAAGTCAAGCAGAGAAAGTCAATTATCATATGGTTTCACTTACTTGTGGAGCTTAAGGAATAACATGGAGGACATTAGGAGAAGGAAAGAAAAAGTGAATTGGGGGAAATTGGAGAGGGAGACAAACCATGAGAAACTGTGGACTCTGAGAAACAAACTGAGGGTTTGGGAAGGGTGGGGGTTGGGGGATGGGTGAGCCTGGTGGTGGGTATTAAGGAGGGCATGTATTGCATGGAGCACTGGGTGTGGTGCACAAACAATGAATCTTGGAACACTTAAAAAAAAAAAAAAAGAACTACCTATGATCCAGCAATTGCACTACGAGGTATTTACCCAAAGGATACAAAAATACAGATTCAGAGGGATACATGCACCCAGATGTTTATAGTAACATTGTCAACAATAGCCAAATTATAGAAAGAGCCCAAATGTCCATTGACTGATGAATGGATAAAGAAGATGTGGTATGTGTATATATATATATATATATATATACACACACACACACACACACACAGAGATATATATATCTGTGTAGTAAGGAGGGTATTTGTTATGATGATCACTGGGGTGCTACACGTAAGTGATGAATCACTAAATTCTACTCCTGAAACCACATTACACTATATATTAACTAACTAGAATTTAAATAAAAATTTGAAAAAAAGTCTGCACATTTATGAATTTTGATTTTTTGTTATTGATTTCTAATTTCATTTTGCTATAACTAGAGAGCATAATTTAATTTGTGTATTTATAATTTTTAAAAGCTATATTGAGGCTTTTTAATTACAAAACATATGGTCCATCCTAGAGAATGCTTTATATGCCCTGGCAATAAATGTGTATTCTACTGTTGTTGGGTGGTGTATTATTTAAATGTCTGTTAGGTCTAGTTGGCTTATGATGTTGTTCAAGTCTTTATTTCCCTGTTGAACTTCAGCCTAGGTACTCTATCCAGTATTGAAAATGGAATATTAAAGTCTCCAACTATTATTGTTGAATTGTCTATTTTCCCTTTCAATTCTGTTTTTTTTCATGTATTTTGAGGCTCTATTGTTAGATGAATTTATTTTTAAAATTATTATATCTTTCCAATGGATTGAACTTCCATCATACAAAATATTTTTATTTGAAACAAAAAAAAACAAGGCAAAAAAAGAGACAAACCATAAAATAGGCTCTGAACTATAGAGAACAAACAGAGGGTTAGCAGATGGGAAGGTGGATGGGGAGATGGTAGAAATAGTTAAGGAGGATTAAGAGTACACCTACCCTGATGAGCACTGAATAATATACAAAATGGTTGAATTGTATATTACATACCTGAGACTAATAGAACACTGTATGTTAGCTACACTGGAATTAAAATAAAAAATTAAAATATTTTTCTCTGTATCTAGCATAAAATTTTATCTTAAAATCAAAATACTCTGAAAATGTTATAACCACTTCAGATCTCTTTTGGTTATAGTTTTCATGGTATATTACTTTACACCTTATATATGTATTTTTTAAAGATTTTATTTATTTATTTGACAGAGAGATCACAAGTAGGCAGAGAGGCAGGCAGAGAGAGAGGGGGAAGCAGGCTTCCCACTGAGCAGAGAGCCCAATGTGGGGCTCGATCCCAGGACCCTGAGATAATGACCTGAGCTGAAGGCAGAGGCTTAACCCACTGAGCCACCCAGGTGCCCCTACACCTTATATTTTAATTAAATTTTTGTCTTTGAATCCAAAGTGTCTCTTTTGGACAGAATATAGTCAGATTGTATTTTTTTTAAAGATTGTATTTATTTGACAGACAGAGATCACAAGTAGGCAGAGAGAAAGGCAGAGAGAGGAGGAAGCAGGATCCCCACTGAGCAGAGAGCCCAATGCGGGGCTTGATCCCAGGACCCTGGGATCATGACCTGAGCTGAAGGCAGAGGCTTTAACCCACTGAGCTACCCAGGCACCCTGTATTTTTTTTTTAAATCCAATCATCTGCCAATTTCTGCCTTTAGATTGGAATGTATTGTTAATAATGCAGGATTTATGTCAGCCATTTTATATTTGTTTTCTAGGTCTCATGTATTTTTTATTTCTCCATTCCTCTATTATTGCCTTTTTTGTGTTAAATGTTTTTAGGTATACAATTTAAATTCTTTTCTCATTTATTTTACTGTATTTTTAATTTTCTTAATCATTACCCTAACATTATTGTTAAAATTTTAATTTATAACAATCTAGCTCAGATTAAAACTAATTTAATTTCAATAATATATAAAAAACTTGCTCCTATATAGCTCTTTTCCCTCTTCTGTCTTTTTTCTCTTATTGTTATTACAACTTCTGTCTTTATTCATTATAAGCTTGTTGATGCAGTTTTGTAATTATTGCTTTATGCAGTTGTCTTTCAAGTCAGATAGGAGAAGAAAAGAGTTAAAGTTTAAAAACACATTTTTCATATGTATGTAAATAATTAACCTTACTGGTTCTCTTTATTTTCCCATGTGGATTTGAGTTATTGTCTTGTATTCTTTTATTTTAGCCCAAAGCTCTCCCTTTAGTATTTGTTATAAGGCAGCTCTACTAGTGATACATTCTTTGAGTTTTTGTTTATCTGGGAAAGTCTTAATTTCTGTTTTTAAGAAAACTGGATATGGAATTTTTTTGACTGGTTTTCTTTTAGCACTTTGAAGACATCATCTCACTGTTTTCTGTCCTCCATAGTTTCTGATAAGAAATCAGTTGTTAGTCTTATTGTGGCCATCATGTACATAAGGAGTTGTTTGTCTTACTGATTTCAAGATTCTTTGTCTTTGGTTTCCACCAGTTTGATTATGCTGTGGTTTAGGGTGGAATTCTTTGTGTTTCTCCAACTTGGGTTTTTTTTTTTTTTCTTTCTTTTTTTTTTTTTTTTTTTTTTTTAGTTTCTTAGATGAGTTCATCAATGTTTTTCACCAAATTTGGGAAGTTTCAGCCATTATTTCTTCAAATATTCTTTCTGCCCTTTTGTCTATCTTCCTCCTCCCAGGACTCCAGTTATGCCTATGTTGATGTGTTTGATGATATCCCACAGGTTTCTGATACTCTGTTCATTTATTTCATGCTGTTTTCTTCCTGTTCTGTAAACTGGATGATATAAATTGACCTACCTTCAAGTTTATTGATTTCTGCCATGTCAAATATGCTGTTGCACCACAATAGTACACTATCCATTTTAGTTATTGTACTTTTAAACTCTATAATCATTCTTTGTTTTTAAAAATTATAATTTCTATCTCTTGATATTTTCTATTTGGTAAGACAGTGTTCTCATATTTTCCTTTAGTTTTTTTAGACAAAATTTCCTTTAGATATTTGAAGATATTTGTAATGGTTGGTACTCAGTCTTTGTTTAGAAATCCAATATCTGGGCTTCTTGTCTCTTTGTTTTCCCTTGTCCCTTTGCATGTATCTTACTTTTTTGTTGATAACTAGGTGTTTTAAATAATCTAATGGGCAAGTCTGGCCACTAGATTACCGCCCCCCCCCTTTTAAGGTTTGATGTTTTTGCCCTTATTGTTATTGTTGCTGTTTGTGAACTAATTCTGTAAATTCTGCATTCTTTGTCATTATCAATCACTGAAGTCTCTCCTTGGGTATCTTAGTGGTCAGCTAATGACTGCATGATGATTTTCTTAAATGCTTTGAACCAATATGTCTCCTAGCCTTTGCTGATAGGCTCTGTATGCATATTGGGGCATACCTTCAACTTTCTGGCAATTTACAATTCTGCCTTATCCTTCACTCCCTGCTCATGTAGAGTCTCAATGTGAGCCTGAGTCAAGAGATTAGGGCCTTCTCACATGTTTCATGGGCATGTATACACAGTTACACATGTATGTAGCTGTCTAGATTTCTAGGAATATGTTGGCACTTTCTCACAGCACCTTATGGGTATTTCATTCTCCAGCTTTTTTAAAGTTTTTTTTTGTTTGTTTGTTTGTTTTTTTTTTTGGTCCCAACAGTTATCTCCCTTTCAAACAGTTGTGACATTAAACAATTATCACTAATTGTTTTTGACAAATGTTCCTGGGGAATGGTTCTATACACTGAATGAGTTTAAGACAGATCAAATAAAAGACAGTGAGTTGAAATTCCCAGGGAGCTGTGGAACACTTCAAATAATGATAATTTTGATATGGGGGTGCCTAAAGCCAATTCTGTCCCCTGCTAGTGGCTGTTAGGCTGCTGATTTTAACAGCTAACGTATTTGCAAGGTTGTTAATTTTCAAGGCTATTGAGAAACTGAGAAGAAGGAGATAGGAATAAGGCAAGTTAGAACACCACAAAACTCACTGTTCTTAACAAGATTTGACCATTTTTCTTGAATAGATGCCTCTCAGATTGTTTCAAGTCTTTAGTTAATTTCCAAAGTTCTAAAAAACTTGATTTTGACTATTTTTTTTGCTAGTGTCCTCCTTGATTTTATGGAGGAATGGATTTTGTTCCACCATTCCAGAAGTGCTTCTTTTGAGTATGTTAAATTTATTATTTATTTGCAAAATTAATAACATATAATCTGAAACCAGATTTCTAAGTTCTTTGAGAATATTTGCTTCAGTTTCCTCTTCTATTAAGTGAGTATATTAACCTATCTCATAGGCTTGTTGAAAGTACTATATGAATTAATCATAAGCAAAGCATGTAGAACAGTGGTCAGCAAACTATGGCTTGTAGGCCAATCTTGCTCACAATTTTTTTCAGAGCCCACAAGTGAAGAATGATTTTTACATTTTTAAAAAAAGATTTTATTTATTTGTCAGAGAGAGAGAGAGAGAGAGCGAGAGCGCGCGCACAGGCAGGCAGAGTGGCAGCAGAGGCAGAAGGAGAAGCAGGCTCCCTGCCAAGTAAGAAGCCCAATGTGGGACTGGATCCCAGGATGCTGGGATCATGACCTGAGCCGAAGGCAACCGCTTAACCAATTGAGCCACCCAGATATCCCGATTTTTACATTAAAAATTTTTTTAATAGATTTTATTTATCCATTTGAGAAAGAGAGAGTGAGAGAGAGCATGAGAGGGGAGAAGGGCAGAGTGAGAAGCAGACTCCCTGTGGAGCCGGGAGCCTGATGCGGAACTTGATCCCAGGACTCCGGGATCATGACCTGAGCTAAAGGCAGTCACATAACCAACTGAGCCACTCAGGCACCCTGATTTTTACATTTTTAAATACTTTTAAAATCAAAAGAATATTTCCTGACACATAAAAATTGTATGAAAATCAAATTTCAGTGTCCATAAATAAGCTTTATTGATACATAGTTATGCTAATTCATTTACATATTATCTATGGCTGCTTTTGCACTAAAACAGCAGAGTTGAGTAGTGTGGTCAAGTCTTTATGGCCTGGAAGGTTTCAAATACTTACTACCTAGTTATTTTTAAGAAGTTTGTGGATTTCTAATGTAATACATTTTCAGGCATGAAAGAACTCAATAATCATTAGCTATAATTTTTACTAGGTAGCTCAAAGTTACTGTTAAGTGTCTGCTGTTTTTTAGAAGTACATTTCACATAGTCCTTGATGTAGGAAATGGTTGGGGTTTGAGCTGATGGCCAAGAAAGAATTCCTGAGATGTCTTTAGTACAACCAGATGGTTTTATTAAAGCACAGGAACAGGACCTGTGGGTCGAAAGAGCTGCACTGGGGTCATGAGGAGTGGCCCACTTTCAAGTTGGAAGGGTGTTAGCATAAGTCTCTAAGGAATTTTGGAAGCAAGGTTTCCAACCTGCAGGGGGCTAGATATTAGGAAAAGGTCATTTATTATTGTCTAGTAAAACCTTAGTCACGAGAATCTTTCAGATGTATAATGGTGGGTCATATGCTTGGGGGATAATTGCCAACATATATCTTGGGAGTAGAGATAAAGGAAGTTTTCAAAGGAATTTTTACATATTAAAGTAGACTTACAGGACCATGGGGGATAGGGATAATGTTAAAATAAGATTGCCTTTGCTCTTAGCAAAATATTAACATCCAGGTAGCTGAGTTCTGAGAGGAGTCACTCTGCCTATCTCAAAGACTAGTCAATGGGTTATAGGCAGTAAGAAAATTTAATTTTTTTTTTTTTGCTTTTGTTTCCCATATCAGTCCACACTGGTCTCAACTCTGTCTCATCAGGTCACATTGACTCATCATGGCCTCCCAACGTCAGCATAGTCTGAGCCCTATCTTCTGCCCTGAGCTCTTCTTTCCCTCTTGCTCACTCTGATCTAGTTGCCTTGGCCATTTGTCTGTCCTGGGAAAGTGTTAAGCAATTTTCTTCCTCAGGATCTTTGTATTTGCTTTTCTTTATGTTTGGAACACTTTCCCTGACTCTTCACAAATCTGGATCTATATTATTTTTCGGGTCTTGGTTCAGATAACAAACCCAGCAAGGCCTTCTCAGACCACCTTATCTAGGGACCTACTCTAGATCTCTCTCCTTTATTATTCCTTATTCAGATATCCTATTTACTTTCTTTGTGGCAAAATAATCTATAATTTTTTTAAACTGCTTTTTTTGTGGCAAAAAATCTAGTTTTTTTAAACTGATTTTTTTCTGCTTCTCCACTAGAATATTAGGTCCTTCAGAACAAGGACTTTATGTTTCTTATTCTTTATTATAACATAGTATATAGTGCTCTCATTAAATATATGTTGAAAGAATGAATGCTATTTTAGTTTCAACTTGCATGATTAAGTATATTCATACTATACTTTTCTTATATTCCCATGCAAGAAAACTATTTGTCATGACTTGCCTTTTTGCTCCAAGGCATGTCACAGGTTTCTGGCTGAGCTATTGCTTGACCCAGTTTGATAGATAGATACCCTTCCCTGGTGTAATTAACCATAGCCAGGAATTGGGAGTGAAATGGAGCCATAATGGGCAAAACATGTCTCTCTAGGGCCTGTCCTTTCAATAGGAGCTGTGGACATATAGAAAAAATTAGCGTGAAATCAGAAAACAACCTTGTACTTTTCCTTCACTGCCTACATTCTCTGCAGTTATACTTTCCTCTGGTTCCAAATGAAATCTTAGGCAGATCTCATAGTTTTTACACTCACAATTAGATAATAAAGCCTTGTTTCCTCTGGTTATTTGAATTTTTAAAACCATCTTTGTTTAGTAATTAGTATGTTTAGGCCAGTGGAACAGTAAAAATTCTGAACTTCATTCAGTTACAACTTCTTTCCCCTAACTTGGATCTGCTTCAACTGGAAGCTTGCTATGAAGGTGGGTGTGGATTGTTTCCTTTTCTTCTGCCCCACTCACTAGGCTTGCTCTGGTTCCTTTACTACTGAAGTATGGGGAAGCAGGAGAGATGTGGAACAGCAAAAGTCTTACTAGCACCACTATAGTGGTCTTAATTTCCTCTGGCTGGGGCAGAGATGCAAGCATACTGTCTACTAGTGTTTCGTTGCCTCTTCAGAGATCCCTCCTAGTAGATAGTGAGCTGTAGCCCATTCTCCTGGCTGCTGACAATCCCTTCCTGCACCTTCCCAGAACTTCTATACCCACTGATATTTCTGAACTTCCTTCTGCTGAAAGTTGTCTTGTCTCTCACAGAAAACCCTCCTGGGCACTATTCTAACCAGTTGCAGGCTACCACAATTCTCCAACTCACTCTAGAAGAAATCCTTTTCTCAGTCTCCCAAAAACTGTCTCAGCATCTTCAAACTTATTTTTCTAGGCAGAAAATGGGTGATCAACTAATGGTTACAAAACAGCAAGTCCACTTAGGGGATCTAGCACTTCACTTGGAATATAGAAATAGTTGGCATTTATTACCCTAGTGGCTTTAGCCAAAGGCAGACAGAGTCTCAGTTTAACATCTCATTACACATGTCTGGGACCCTCTGAAACATTAAATGTCTCATGCATGAAACACTCACTTAACTTGTGTGTGTGTGACAGTTTTTATTCTAAAGATTGCGTCATATACTTTTCAATCTGTTCTGGAGAGGTTGCAAAGGCCCATGGCCAAAAAGTTTTATCCTCATTTGTGAACTAACTTAGACTATTGGGTCTATAAACATATTATGAACAAAATTAAATATTTTTAGAATAGTTTCAGGTGTGCTAGGTGGGGTGGTGCAGTTTTATCACATGGCAGATTGTACTTGTATCCCTTGAGGCATCATTTTTGTAACATAGCTTATAAAGGCAACAGAAGGTAGTTCTGCGTTTATTACTTATGTGTTGGTGGAGTGAGAAAGAACAATTTCTAATTTCTGCCAGTAAAATTCTTTTCTGTTCCTGTCTGTTGAGCTTGTTCTGGCAGTAATCATATTCTCCCTCCCTTTATCCCTCCAGCCTTAACAGAGATAATTTGTGCTCATGCTGGATTGATATATGAAAAGTAGAAAAACTTCTTTTTTGGGAAACATTAATTTCTTCCTGAATTCAGAAATTAGGATTGAGTAGCCTACTCATCTAATTGTCTTCTATGCTATAAAGTGGAGAGAGTTTATGAAGATTGGTAAAGAGTTAAATGCTTTGTGGCATTTTATTAACAGCTTATATCTCTTTAGCCCTCGCTTTTCATTTTCCGACCACTCCCCTATCTGTTCATTGACTTACTCTTTTTTAGAACCTCCTTTTTTGAATATAAGTGACATTGTACATGGATCAGAGTTAACAAATCAATGATTTTCTATGAATACTTGCCATGTGTGCTATGGTATTCAAGAGGCCTCAGGTTAGAGCTGCTTGATTAGAGAGCTGTCCAGGTGTACAGAGCAGAAGTCAAGTAGCCATGAAATTTGAGAGATACTACAAAGTGGAAGTCCCTGTTTCAGGTGATGCTAAGTGCCCACAGATTCAATCCAAACAAGAATAGTTTGATCCATACTTAACTGACTAGGAGAAGAGTAGTAGGAGACTCTTAGAAACTCTTGCTTAAAAAAAAAAGAATAGATCTGAAGGTCGTATTTTTATCACTTCCAGCTAATGCCTGAATCATCAAGTAATATACTTCTCCAGAATTCAACCCACTAACAAAGCTATTAATATCCAATTCTCTTTTATAGTTGGTAAAGAGTTTTGTGGAAGATGATCCTTGGGAGCCTTGGAGTACACTTGCAGTGAGCCCTGGCTCCCTTACCACGAAGACTACTTTCAATCATAAATCTAGGCTATTATGGTTCACCATGCAAGCTTCTCTCCCTTAAAGGGGCCTTGCTTGCCCTATCTTTCAAATCTGTGGGTTCTGAAGTATAGTAAAAGCTGCCATTTATTGATCTCTTACTATATGCCATCAACTGTGCTAAGCATTTTACATATTTTTTTCCACATTTAATTCTCTAAGTTTCCATCCTAAATCCAGTTATGCTTCTCTTTTCTCCATTTACCAGGGGAGCTCATCTGTTTCAATGGCTTCAACTTTCGCCATCACACTTAATTTGGATATGTCCACACCACCATGTTCACATTCCAAAAGCTCAATCAGTATTTCCCCATGGATGACTTGCCATCACCACTTTCTAATTCAATATCTTGGAAACCCTTTCTTTTCTCCTCTCCCATCTTCTTTCTCTGTGCATTACATCATCATTTTTGCCACCATCCCGGTTTAAAACTTGCAGTCATCTTTGACTCATCCTTCTCTTCCTTTCATATATAAACATGAAGAAGACTCACCAAGTCCTACTGATTTTCTTCCCTTTATTGCCTCCACCATAATGCTATTTCAGATTTCTCATCTCACATACAAATTAATGCACCTCACTTCTGGGGAGGCATTCCAATTCTAAGCATTTTGCTCTCTGATACATTCTGCTACCACCCTTGGCCAATCTTTTATATATCCTCTTCTCATGTTATTCTGACTGCCAATGGCCCACTCAAATAAGTCCACATATTTATTCTGGCTCTACTTACCTAACTTTATCCATAGTACCCCCCCCCCCCCCCGCTTTTTTCCTATATATTGTCTCTGCCCTAGTCAAGCCCAGGATCTTCTGTCACTTTACTCCCATGTCTCTGTTCATAAGGTTCTCTTCATCTAGAATTTTCTCTCCCCCTCTTTTTTTTGATGAAAAAGCCAAGGCTCAGAGAAGTTTAATGATTTTCCTGAGGTTGTACTGCAAGTGATTAAGTGGATTTAAACCCATTCTTCTGATCCTCAGGATAGTCTTTTCTTTCCTTAACCCCAACTGCTGGTTTCAGAATCAGATTAATACAGGATAAAATCCATAGATGGAAACTCAAAATACATTTGTGGTGTCTGCCTGATAATAAAACACTACCAGCTCAGGACATTAGCCTCTGAAGACAGTCTCCCTTAGACTGGATCCTAGCCATGGCAAATGAAGACATTTTGACATACCCAGCCAAATTATTCTGAAAAATTAATTTTTTTCCTTATTTCTTTTTTTTGTACTTAAATTTTTTTAAATTTAAGCTTTATTTAAACATATAATGTAACCCCACCACCCTCTCCCAACCCCTCTTTCCCCCACCCCCCTCAGTTTGTTTTATGACATTAAGAGTCTCTTCTGGTTTGTCTCCCTCCCGATCCCATCTTGTTTCATTTTTACTTTTCCTACCACCTTAGCTCCCACCCCCGTTGCATCTCCACTTCCTCATATCAGGGAGATCATGTGATAGTTGTCTTTCTCCAGTTGACTTATTTCGCTAAGCATAATATGCTCTAGTTCCATCCATGTTGTTGCAAATGGTAAGATTTCATTTCTTTTTTATAGCTTTTCATCCCTTAAAGAAAACTTAAAATTAAAAAAAAAATTATTGTGGGTTGCTCATGATGTTTTTCAAAGTTACTAAAATTCTCCAAATTTATTTTAAATCATTAGGGGCATTGCTTCTAGTTGTCCTAGGTTTGTACTTTAAGCTGAACCCAAAGTTCCAGCACTGTTTTTTTTTTAAGAGTCTAAAAAAGGATCAGATAGCATATGTTCAAGCTGAGCAAGCTACTAGGATGCCAATAGTATGTTTCTGTAAACTTTTGATTGTAGACTTCCTATGCAAATAGGATTTCTCAGAGTTCTGGTTAGTGTTGCTTTTAGATCAAGACATGACCTCTTAGTTTAAACAGATATCAAAGATTACTAGACTCTTATCTGAAGTCTTTCTTAGGTGTCCCTAAAATGCAGAGATCTGTATTTGTGATCTGGCTACAAGCTGCAAGCTTGCTGAATAACCAACAGATGTCTTCCTCCATCTTCATTTCCTTTTCTAATGAAGGAAACTAACACTTGTCTCTTCCCATTTTCCCAGGGGTATCAAAAGATTAAAGATATTGTGAACATTATTAAAAGAGAGGTTACATATTATTACACAAAAATCTCATGAATATAATCACATTATGGCAATAGATGAATTTTATTACATTGTGTATACAATGAGCAGTTTTTGTTACTCATTTAGTCAGCTGCATATTGTCATCACCACATTGATATCAGTTTGAAAAGTCAGATTCCCAGAAACATAAATATCAAGTTGATTCAATTTCTCAGAAACATATATATTAAAGTTGATTCAAACTAGCAATACTGATGGCCCTGACAGAACTTTGAGGAGAATTAGAAACTAGGCAGTTGTGAAAATCTACCTCTAGAATATTCTTCTCTTTTCTTGGATTTTAGTGTTTGAGTTCCAGAGGCTAGTTGCTAATAGTAGCGGAAGATGTTAACCTCCTCTTCAAGCCATGATCAAAAGCTAATAATCTTATGAATACAGTAACTTCTTTCCACCGTCTTCCCAGTAAAAGAAAAACCAGGGGCGCCTGGGTGGCTCAGTGGGTTAAAGCCTCTGCCTTTGGCTCTGGTGGTGATCCCAGGGTCTTGGGATTGAGCTCCGCATCAGGCTCTCTGCTCAGCGGGGAACCTGCTCCCTCACCCCCGCCTCTCTGCCTACTTGTAGTCTCTGTCAAATAAATGGATAAAATCTTTAAAAAAAAAAAAAAGAAAAACCATACATTATATCGCAAACCATATATCAGACCATTCTTTTATTAATTTAACACCTACAGAGTATAAAACATTCTTTGTAATTATGGGGGTGGGAAAGAAAGTTCAAAACTGAATTAAGACAGTCTCTGTTATCTAGGAACTCATAATCCAACAAAAATTTCTTGCACTATCAATACCATAATTTGTATTTCATATCCAATAACTGATTTGTTTTTGCCTTTCTTTCTTTTTACACATGGAATGATATAAAAAGGTTTAGACAAGTGGTTCAAAAACTTGGGTCTTGGGACTGGCTCTGCCACTGACCAGTCTCTTGGACCTTGGCAAGTAGTTTATTTCTCTAGGCTCCAGTGTTCTCATTTGTAACATTCCAAGCATTAGAGTTCTACCCATTCCTCCAACACTCATCAGCTATTCTTTTTTTTTTTTTTAAGATTTTATTTATTTATTTATTTGTCAGAGAGAATGAGCACAGGCAGACAGATTGGCAGGCAGAGGCAGAGGGAGAAGCAGGAGAAGCAGAAGAAGCAGGCTCCCCGCTGAGCAAGGAGCCCAATGTGGGATTCGATCCCAGGACGCTGGGATTATGACCTGAGCCAAAGGCAGCTGCTTAACCAACTGAGCCACCCAGGCGTCCCTCATCAGCTATTCTTAAAAGACCTACTATATGTGAGGCACTGTTCCGGTTACTTAGGTTACCTTAGTGACGTAAACAGACACATGTTTTTGCCTTCATTTTCTCTGACATTCTATATGGGAGAAAGACAGACAATGAACATGATCAATAAATAATACAGTATATTAGGAGGTTGTAATGCTATGGTATAAAGAGCACAGTGTAAAGAGGAATCAGGAATGTAGGACAGGGAGAAGTTGTAATTCTACGCAGAGTGATCAGGTGGGACTGAGAAAATGCCATTTAAGCAAAGACTTGATAATGCGCTGTCCAATGCTCTCCCAAAGTATTCTTTCCTATGTGGTAAGAAGGGAAAGAATTAGAGAAGTGCTAGCAAACACCATAGAGAAGGTTCAACCTTTCTTTCCTTTGCTTCTTTTTCTTGCAGCCAAAGATAGGTATATGACTTAGAACTTCTCTGTCCAGTATATAGGAGTAGCCAGTAGCTCCATGTGGCTGTTGAACTCTTGCAGTGCAGTTAGTCCAAATTGAGATATTCTGTCAGTACAAAATACAAAACAGAATTTGAGGAGTATAAAATAGCTCATTAATGTTTTGCATTAATTGCAAGTTGAAATAATAATATTGTGTATGTTGGGTTAAATAAAATATATATTAAAATTACATTTTACTTTTTTTAGTGTAGCGATCAGCAATTTAAAAAATAATACATGTTGTTCACATTATATTTATATTGGGAAACTCATATCTAGAACATGGGGATTTTGCTGTTAGAGTAAATTTCAGTCTTGCTTTGCTAGGTAAGTCATCTCTCATTTTGCTGAATGTCTTTCCTTTGGCATTCCTCAAAAGTTTTCCCTTTGTGGCTTCTGGGTCAAGGAATGCAATTACAGGGTTCACATTTCTAGAATTCAGGATAATTCAGGACCATAATCCAGATTCAGTGTGGTAGAAGCAGGAGAGGAAAAGGAATTCAGATTCTGGGATAGAACATTGGTACACAAGGGCATGTCTGAACAACTATAAGACAGGCTATTTTGATTTGGTTGCTATACTAATTAGAAAGAATTATTTCTATCTTTAATCTTCATTCTGAGCTTAGTGATAGAAAAAGATGGCTGTCACAAGTGGTGAATGAGAGGAGTGCTAGTATAAAATAGAAACCATTTCTTCAAATCACAGCTAGCCTCAAAGGTCAATAAGTCTCTAAGAATCAAACTGGAAATTAGAAGAAAAGCCTATATAAAATACAGGTATCTCTTGTTTTGTGTTCTTCTGTTTTTTTAATTTTGTTTGTTTGTTTAGAAAGCAAGTTTATAGATGGGAGTCAAATCAATATACAGCTCTGAACGGTTTATTTCTAAAATGCTGAGCTTCCCTTAATCATGTTTTTGGAAGTATTCTAGACTCAGGGAGAACGCTGAAAGTTTGTTCAGTTATCTTTCTTTAAGGAGTCAAAGAACTAAATCCTCCAATATAGGAAATCTTCTGTTCTCTTTAGGATGATTCCCCAGGGATAGCAATAGTTATTGAATGACTAGAGATTCCCCAGTCTCCCTTAGGAACCCATCTTAGTATTTAATCTGATAGTAAAGAGCTTTGCTGGTATACAACCAAATATAATATTCTTTAATCTGAGCCATTTCCTTCTCTTTCTTTCTTTCTTCCTTCTTTCTTTCTTTCTTTCCTTTCTTCCTTCCTCCCTTCCTTCCTCCCTCCCTCCCTCCCCCTTCTTTCCTTCCTTCCTTCCCCCCTCTCTCTCCCTTTCTTCCTTTCTTTCTTTCTTTCCTTCTTCTGTCAGTGGGGAACAACTAGTCTCTTAAAAAGTTTCAAGTATATAAATAGTTTGAATGCAATTAATTCCTCTTTTCTTCTTCCCTTCAGAATCATTATATTAGCTGCAAAGTTCTACACAGTTGCACAGTATTGTTCCCTACCTTAAATTTATATTTTTGAGGCTCTGTATTGTAAATCAACTTGAATTTTTATTTTTTTTAATTAAAAATTTTTTAAAAATTTATTTGTCAGAGAGAAGGAGAGAGAGAGAGAGAGAGAGAGCACACAAGCAGGCAGAGAGGCAGCAGAGG
Organism: Taxidea taxus jeffersonii; assembly: GCA_003697995.1. Classification (NCBI taxonomy): domain Eukaryota; kingdom Metazoa; phylum Chordata; class Mammalia; order Carnivora; family Mustelidae; genus Taxidea; species Taxidea taxus. Next base: position 20,445 of record ML103771.1, on the reverse strand, counting down.
CGGAGAGAGAAGCAGGCTTCCTGCCGAGCAAGGAGCCCATGCGGGACTCGATCCCAGGACCCTGGGATCATGACCTGAGCTGAATGCAGCAGCTTAACCCATTGAGCCACCCAGACGTCCCTCAACTTGAATTTTTAAAATTGGATTTCATCCTGTTGTTCTATTTTCTCATTTATCAAGGTCACTGTGAATTTTTTTTTCTCATCTTACCGAATAGATGTATACTTGAACCTATAGTATGAGAAGGTCATAAACCATGGCGCTACTAAAATATATGTTCCAAAAGGGAACCAAGAGAAACTAGGTTCTACTGAAAAACACAGGTGAGAAAGAACAAAGAAGGTGGTATGAGAATTTCAGTAATTGAAAAACATATAGGAGCCACTTAACACAGAGCACCAGGGAAGAGGAAAAGACAGAATTTACTGAAAATAAAATGATTCCTAAGTAGTCAGGGTTAAATTATATAATCTGGATTATCTCAATTAATAGGCTGTTTATAAGTCCCCCGCTCATCCAATTTAAAACAATTCAGTTTAAGTGATTTTATTTAGAGCACTGTTCTTTGAGATCAATGGAGAATAAACCCTGTTCAGGTTCTAAATTCTAGTAATTCTTTGTAGACCAATATCACCACTAGTGAGTTATTCATTCTAACTGCTGTTGTTTTGCTGGGCACCAAAAAAAACTCTAACTAAGGGGCATCTGGGTGGCTCAGTCAGTTAAGCATCTGACTCTTGGTTTTGGCTCAGGTCATGATATCGGGGTCCTGAGACTGAGCTCCACATCAAGTTCTGCACTGAGCATGGAGCCTGCCTAAGAGTCTCTTTCCCTCTCCCTCTGCCCACCCCTCTCTAAACATAAATGAAATAAAATAAAACAAAATAAAAATACTAACTGAGAGAAAGATAACCTTTTCCCATAAATCTAAAGAATCATTGCCTCAATAAAAAGGTAAAATGCTCCTGAGTCAATTGCTTACTGATGAACTTGGGAGAAGAGGGTAGATAATACTATCTTTTTTGACTGTGTGGGTGGGAAAGGGGAGAATTGCTACAAAAGTGGATGACAATTCCAGGTGTTTGATAAAATTGCAATTATCTAGTTTTTTCGCTGTCTTCATCACAAGTGTATAAATTCCTTGATGGTAGTGATTGTGTCTTACTCACTTTGGGATCTCCTGGTCTAACTTCAGGGCTCAGAACAAAAGGTATTCAATAAGTAACTGTTGAGTGAATGAATGAATCCACAGATGAATGAATAAAGTCATCTATTTATTCTCAAATAAAAGTAAGTGGCAATACCAATATTTCAAAGCAAAATTATTCACTTAGTTCTTCCAAAGATATGAATAATAACATAGTTTATGTATTATTCCAGTCTATACTGATGAAACATTAAAGTAGCAAAGTCCCCTAATTGATGTAAGTTAGTTTGAAAGATAAATAATATTAATATGTAAAAAGAAATATATATAATACATTATATATTCATTTAGATATAGAGGTATGTATGTAGGTGATCATACATGAAAATGAAAATCACAGTTATCATTAGTGTGACTTAGGTTTAATTGTAGCAAGTAAATCTTGAATCTGATTTTAACTGAATGATGGTCATGAATTGATGGAGAGATATTGAGAGCCACCCAGGCAAAGGGAAAATTATTAAAAAGTGAACAAAAATAAGAATCAACTAGAGTGGAAAGGAAAATAGTTAGACTATCAATTTGACTTACACCAAGCAGAGAATACTAAGAAATGATGAAATATTAATACATACCCTATCTATATATCCCTTTATATTTGAGTCAATAGGCAATTAGAAGAAATTGGTTCTTGAGCAAGAGAATTACAAGATGAAAAGTTTTTTTTTTTGGTTGTTGTTGTTGTTTTTAAACATTGTACCAGGAAGAATTGAAGACCAGAGGAGAAAGCCCAGCTGGGAGGACACTGTAATGATATAAAGGTGCAGTGATTAGGACCTGTAAGGGATGATTATAGGCTCAGATAGGAAAAGAGAAATGAAAGGCATTTAGTAAAACAAACCACAGAACTTTGTACCAGGATGTACATATGGAACAAAACAAGGAAAAAAAAAAGTAAATTTGAGCTGTAAGGAGAGATTGAGAATACATGTGTCATTAATGATAAAGGAGAACTTAGGAAGATATAATATTTTGAAGTGACCTGTTAAATTTTAGTGTCATTAAAATAAATACAACTAGAAGTAGCTGACTGCTGAGTCTGCCTTCCTCTCAGCCTGATTACTTCTCTACTCTAGGAATGATTTTCTGTTTATTTGTTTGTTTGTTTTATGTTTTGGCTTTGGACTAAATTGTAGACTGACCTCTACCTTTATTGGAAGTCTGTAGGAGCCTCTGAGCCAAGACAATTTTTTCATTTATTCATTTATCCAAATGATATGAACTGTGTACCTTCTCTGTGTTAGGAATAATGCTGAGTGCCATACACACAAAGACAAAAAGATGGCCTCTTAGTAGTTATCCAAACAAACAGTTATAAAAAATATAATTACTGGTGAAACCTAATGAAACCTTACTTTTATCCTTGTTTGAGGGTAAAATTCAGGGTACAAAATTCTTCATGAAACCATCTCTAACTCTATCTCCAATCTACTCAGCAGAAAACCTAGCCTTTTCAAAATCCTCCAAAATAGTTTAGAATCCCTTAGAAGGGTCACATGTTTTCTCTCAGCTACTACATGGCATCACTTTTACATACTAGGGTATTTGGAAAATTCTGGATCTAAATCTACTTCAGTATTGCTAGAATATAAAGTATGGAGTGAAACCTACTAGGATATAAAGCTGAAAAAACAAGAAGTCAAATATTCATAGTGGATCTCTCTGGCCTCTGTAAGATTTCTTCATAATTTGCTTTTATGAAATGGGACCTAGTCTTCATAGGAATATTCCACAGAACTTTGTTCAGAGAAACAATGAAAAGCAAACAAATCTCTTTGTTCTGCATACTTGCAAATCTTTTGGTTTGAACTGGCTTTTTTTTTTTTTTTTATGAAATGCTGCCATTTGCCTCTTTTGAACTCTCCATCTTTCTGTTTCTCATCTTTTTTGTCTGGTAACAGAGTCTCACCAGTTTCTCTCGCGTTCTTCATAGCCATGTAATTTCCTAGTCCTCTACCTTTAGGCTTGATCACTGCTTTGGAATTTTCTCCTGAGAGGGTCCTTAAAGCTGCCTTATCTTTTTAAACTTTTGCCTGCTTTGCTGGCAGAGGATAGGAATCTGTTCTCTCCCCAAGAGGTGCCATCCTGCCCCCTGCAGTAGTGTTGGCTCTCTATTTTCAGGTTTTCCCAAGTCTATCTTTGTTTCAAACTGCAACTCATTATCTGCCTCCAGTTCCTTAGATTAGCCCCTTTCTTGTGTTTCTTTTTAGGTAGTTGATAATGCTCTTTTCGATTCTCCAGAGATATCCTAGACCAGTGCTTTTTGTACTTTAAATTACATAGGAATCATCTGGGGGTCATGTTAAAACAGAGATTTTAATTTAATAGGTCTGGGGGCTGAGATTCTGAATTGCTAACAGTATCCTAGGTGAAGCCACTGGTCCATGGATCACACTCTAAGTAGCAAGGTTCTGAAGAGTTACTTCTTGGGGTCTACTCTAGCTCTGGTCTAAGTAAGCTACCTCATTTGAAGATGAAATGGTGGTCACCACTGCATCTGCCCGCCCTAGTTATACTTCCTTTCACTGCGTTCCTGGATCCCTGATCTTCCAGCTACACCTCTTGGGGGACTCAACATGAGTTCAAGTGCAATTAACCTCATGTCTGGTCACCAAATGTCAGGGAACTTCACATAGTGCTTCTACCACTCACCTCCAAAGTTTCCAAAGCAGGTCTCTGTTTCTTCCTGTTTTTCTATTTTTTTTTTAAAGATTTTATTTATTTATTTGTTAGAAAGAGTGAGCACAGGCAGACATAGTGGCAGGCAGAGAGAGAGGAGGAAGCAGGCTCCCTGCAGAGCAAGGAGCCCGATGCGGGACTCGATCCCAGGAGGCTGGGATCATGACCCCAGCCGAAGGCAGCCGCTCAACCAACTGAGCCACCCAGGCGTCCCCCTGTTTTTCTTTTATAGCTATTGCCATCCTTGGATATCTGTTTCACTCCTAGCTTGGCTACAGATTGGGACACAGATTTCTTAGCTCCTTAGTCTCACAGCCTCTTGAGGTCCACAGGCACTATTGGTTTTAGGATGTTCTTTCTGTTTTGGCAAAACAATTTTTTTTTTCTACTATGTTTGTAGAAAGAAACTATAAACATAAGGAAGTTACAGAGATTTAAGTTCTTAAAATCCTGGTCCCTGTTTTGGAACTGTAGCTCTCTTCCTCTGAGATTGTAAAATGAATGCCTAAAATCCTTTTCCTCTGTTATCAAAGTCCTACTTTATTCTGGATACTTCCTATGAATCACCTCTCCTTGTTTGGTTTTGTGATCTTCCTCCTTGGTTGTTCTCCAATATCTGACCCACCTTCTCATGACACTGGTCCTTTTCCTGCTCCAAAATATCCAACTCACCATTTTGCTTCCTCCAAGGAGGGAAAGAACTAGGAAAACCCTGTTGGTTTGACAGCGATCTTCTAGGTGTTTTAGAATGCTGACTTTGCCTATTTTACTTGACTTTGTTCTCCTTTTCTGCAGATCTGGCTCCTGACAAGTACTTTGGACCTCAGTTTTGGTTTTTTTTTTAAGATTTTATTCAGTTATTTGACAGAGAGAGAGAGAGAGAGATCACAAGTAGGCAGAGAGGCAGGCAGAGAGAGAGAGGGGGAAGCAGTCTCCCTGCTGAGCAGAGAGCCCGATGTGGGGCTCAATCCCAGGACCCTGAGACCATGACCTGAGCCGAAGGCAGAGGCTTAACCCACTGAGCCACCCAGGTGCCCCTGGACCTCAGTTTTGTTAGCACTATGACTTTGTCAGCTGCCTGGGCATGCCATTGAACTGATTATTTTTTGCCATTGAATTTGGAATTCTTGTTTCTATCCTCATATTCTGGTTCTAGTTCACAGGCCCATTGCCAAACAACAAGCATTTAGCATAGAGTAGTTAGGGCCAACTCTCACATTTGTACATGACTGACTATTAACAAACTGTCTTTGTTACCTTTAAAGAATGTTGAAAAATCCAAATTTTATATTATAGATTCAAAGTAAATTGAGAGAGAATATGCATTTCTTCAAAAGTTGACCCACTAATCTGCAGCTGCACTGGCCCCTTTGCATATGCTGTTCTCTTTTAAAACCCTCCACCACCCCAGCTCTTTATATGGCTCATTCCTTCTCATTTATGTCTTAGCTTAAACAAAGCCTTTTAGGGACGCTGAAGTCCTGTCTAAGAAGTTTACACCTTCTTGCTTCATCTTTTATTCTTCTTATCTTTTTCACAGCCTAATCACAAGTTGAACTTGTATATTTACTCATCTCATTAATTTTTTTGGTCTATTTGGTAGGCTATAAATTCTATGTGACACAAGAACTGAGTCTGGTTAGCCAAATATTAAATTACCAGCATACTTATTTAAATAAATATATAAACCAGCATGTTATATTGTAGATATTCAATAAATACTTGATGAATAAATACTTAAATTGGATCTAACCTTGGTAGAAGACAAATATGCCTGAGTTAACTCAACCAAAAGAGTACTTTAAGAGCCTCTCAGTGATGATGGAGGCCCAAAACTCTGAATTGAAATAGGCTGAATGGGAAGGCTGTAGAGTCATGTGGAATTCTATAATTCCAGAAATTCTAGAGAGATTTCAAGACTAAGCAATCAAGTACATCTGGTCTCTTGACCTAGTTTTTACTGAAATCCCCCCCCCCCAGACCATCAAACATGATCAATTACTGAATTAACAGACAAAGGATTAATGGTGCCTCCTTGCTCAAATGGTTTGAAAGCTGATATAAGATACTTATATTTTTAGTCTGTCCCTTGAAAGATTCTTCTTTTTTCTCTGTCCTTAAATTATTTGCTATAGCTCCTGTATATGACTGAAAAGTTTATCCTCTATTGATTTTTAGGTTTTTTTTTTTTTCAGTACATTTAAAGAAACAGATGTGAAGTCTCTAGGTGAATTAGGAAGTGAATGGAGAGAAGTACAGCATGATATGATTAAGGAATGGAACTCTGCATAATCTTAGAAAAGTTAAGTGTATGGTTAGAGCTCCCTGAAAACAGCACTGAAAAAAATTAAACCACTTTTCAGTCATGGTTGTGAGAAAAGAAAACAGGAACATAGTGAAGGCTTATAGGTAGCATTCTCAATATCTCTTCTCCATTAGGATTAGACTGTTCAACTTTATTAAACCAAGGAAAGGCAAATAAGCTCCATGTAAAAGAATGACACATATATGAATGTGGGTAAATGTGACTATAAGAGGTGAGGAAGAAGAATGTCATTTTTTCCTGTGTGCATAGAAAAAAAAGTTCTTTTCCTGGAGTGTGAAACCATTACAACTTCAAGAGATTCTTGAACTAAAGCCAAGTATATACATGCCATATGACTCAGCAATTCCATTTATAGAATATATCCAATAGAAAGGCATATGTATACCCACCAAAAAACATGTATTGAAATTATATAAAAGCACTACTTATAGTAGTCTCAAACTGGAAACTACCCAAATATCTTAACAAAAAAGTAGAATGGAAAAATAAACAAATACTATCCTGCGCTGGAGAATTAAGATCTAAAACTTTATACAACGATATAAAACTTCACAAATGTAATAATGAGCAAAAGAAAACAGACACCAAGAATATATATGATATGATTCAATGATATAAAATGTGAATACAGGCAAATCTATGCTGTTAGAAATCAGGATAGCAGTCATGCTTGAAGAGAAAAGTAAGGACTGGAGAGCAGCACTGGGGTTTAGGGTTTCTAGAATGCTGCTAATATTCTGTCTCTTGATCTGGTTATTGTTTATTTATTTATTTATTTATTAAGATTTTATTTATTTATTTGACAGAGAGAGATCACAAGTAGGCAGAGAGGCAGGCAGGGAGACAGAGAGGAGGAAGTAGGCTCCCTGCTGAGCAGAGAGCCCGACACGGGACTCGATTCCAGGACACCAAGATCATGACCGGAGCTGAAGGCAGAGGCTTAACCCACTGAGCCACCCAGGCACCCTTTTTTTGATCTGGTTATTGTTTAAATGACTGTATTCAATTTGTGAAAAGTATACATACTTTCCTATATGTTATATATAAGTTTTTAAAAGGTAGTTCTCTTTGCAGACTAAGGGTGCTCTATTTTCCCAACTACCAAATTATTACCCTCTTTTCCTTCTGCTTTCAACCTTTTTGGTTGTTTTCTTGAAAATTTAAAAGAGGAAAAGAGGAACAAGAAACAGTGATTTAAATGGCCAAATGCAAATGAAGAGAGTGAGAATCAAAGAAAGTTTTTTTTCATTTTTTTTTGTTTTTTTTAAGGAAAGAAAGGAAGAAAGATAAAGAGAAGGAAAGAAAAGAAAAAAGAAATTCCATCACCTAGTGTCATTTCTTATCACTCCCTTCTGGTGCCTGAGCTACTAGACCTTTTTGCTTAGACAGCCTACCTTTTTTCCTTAGCTTATCCAACACAGTACCACAGAGGAGCCAAATTCTGGGGACTTTGTCAGGAAGCCATGGCTGAATGGATAAAAGAAAAAGAAAAGAAGGGTAGGAAAGGGTAAAAAGAAGAAAAGGAAATCACCATCTTCAGTGAGGCTCATTACCTGCATACTGCTTTGAAAATTTTACTTATTTTCTCGTCATTTAACTGTTCAATAGCCACTTTGGGGAATAAAAAGCATTAATTATACTTTTCAACTCAAATACATTTTTTTTCAACTCAAATACATTTAAACTAGATACAAGTTCTCCATTTATTCCTTAACATAAGCAATAACACTAAACTTACTTATTCTTCTAATACCACTACCAGATTTTTATCTTATCTCTCTTTCAAACATTATTTATGTAAGTGATTTGCTTTCATTCTCAAAAACTTCAGTGGCCTACAGGAGATAAAACTAAAAATGACTTTCTGATAAGACTCTTCTGAGTGCCTAAAAAAACTGACCTGAGTGGGGTTGGTGAGTTAAGCCACAGATAAAAAACAGAGTTCAATAGTTTGAGCCCAGATATCACTGATGTATAGGATGAGATGCACAGGCTGATTTGTAATGGCTCATCTATTCCTGGGATGTCAACCTATAACTTCTAAATGAAAAAGCCCAACTGGGTCTTTTGTATACAGAATACCAAGCCTTCAGAAACATCTGGATGATCCATTTTCCATCTAGAAATGAAGCATTAACATAAACACTGTTACTATTTTCCAATTAGCTGATAAATCCTGAGAAGTCAAAAGAAACACTGGCCGTAGTCCTGGGTAGAAAAACTCCAACAATCACTGGGGGCCAATTCCTCATTATACAGATGAGGAGACAGAGGTGAAATAACTCACTCAAGTTTATGCAGTGAGTTGGTAACTAGAGCCTAGGCCAATCCAGCTGGGCATCCATGGACAATATGTGATGCACATTGTCATATGTTATTTTTAAGTTCCTAGTTTCAGTTCAGTTCAGGGCACAGAAGAGGATTAACTATTTTCAGTTTTACAATTCTAGGTACAATTATCATAGAACTGTGAGTATACATTGTAGGATAAATGGTTCCCAAAAAGTGCTTCTTTAAAAAAAATGTGTTCTTACAAGGATATTTTCTTTGTCTTTCATCTTCTTTCCTATAATATTTCCCCTGCTATTTCCCAATTTCACTTAGTTTTTCATTACCTATTTTTCTTCCCTCAATCTTTTCATTTCTATGTTCAGCTGAAAGATGATTTAAAAATAATTACATTGGTGAAAATGTTTACCTATAGACCTTTCACTAATTTAAAGGGCCTAGTTATAAGAATATTGAAGTAAGGGGAATCCTGGGTGGCTCAGGCAGGTAGGCATCTGCCTTCAGCTCAGGTCATAATCCTGCAGTCCCAGGATTGAGCCCCACAATGGGCTCTCTGCTCAGTAGGGAGCCTGTTTTTCCCTTTCTTTCTGCCTGCTGCTCCCCCTGCTGTGCTCTCTCTTTCTCTCTCTCTCTCTCTGCCAAATACATAAACAAGACCTTAAAAAATAAAAAAAAAGAATATTGAAATAGGAATAAAATTCTGTCTTATACAAAATTTTATCCAGTTCTATTTCCTTTTGAAAAATATTCAGAGTATCATGCTAAATTCTCAAAAATAAATTATTTTTCTCCTTAATATTGAACAATTGTGGAAATTTAAAGACTATTTGGTAGTAAATAAATGTTTTTTTACATAAGTAAAATTTTTACCAAGTTTTTAAAATAAGAAAGCATTAATTTTTTTCCTTTGGGAAAAAAGATATTTAAAAGAGTTTTCTTAGATACTAGGATATCATAACATGAGGATATCATCTTTTGCAGTTTACAAAGTATTTTAACACAAATTAAACTTGCTTAATCTTTATGAAGTATGAGAATTAAGTGAAGAAACTTTATTATTCCTGTTTCACAGATGAGAAAACTGAGGCTAAAAAAAGTGAAGAGAATTTTGCATACTCATAGCAATTTGGTGGCAAGAAATGACTTAAAACTAGAATTTTCTTCCCTTAAATTCTGTTTTTTTAAGTGCTATAAAATGGTTGCTACCCTTCTCCCTTGCTGTCTCCCCTTCCTTACACTCAGGGCCCTCCTCATTCCACACCATACTTCTAAGGTAGACTCTTCAGAGAATATACTCAAGAAGACATATTGAATTAATAATTCTGGCTGTACAAGCCTCTACCCTCCTACCCAAGTAAAAATTCTGGCAAGGCCATCTGTTTAGTCAGGCATGTGCCTGATGGCTGTGGGAGGATCGACAACTGTACCACCACGGATTCAGGCCCTAGAGAGTAAATATTGAAACATGTGTTTGTTTCTATACATGTGCCTCAGGGCTCAGTGATGGGCACATTTTAAAGATCTAAATAATAATAGTGATGGTGTTTCTGCCAGCACTATTCCTATTGCAGTACCTGAGCTTCACTTGAAGGAGATACATGGTCATTTTGCTGATTACACATTCCCTTTCCCATTCATGCAGTATCTCTAACCAAACCCCTGCTGTCCCCATACATGCCTTGGTTCTTTGCTTCCTACTCTCCCAGCCATATTTTCTATTTTGAAGTGCCCACTGTATATTCCTCATGATTTTTGACAATCTATTTCTTCCAAGAAGATGTCTAAATTCCCTTTCCACTCCTCTATATGATGGGCTACCTCACTCCACATATCTAAGAAGCAAGAAACACAGTCATGAAGTATTTCTTGAGTAGAGTATGTATCAGGTGTCATGGGACTATACAAAACAAATAGAAAGCTGTAACAACTCTCAAATACCATCACAACTAATTTGGGAAGCAAAGGATGTAATCACCTAAGAAAGGCAATCTTCAAATAGACATCCAATATTATATGTGATGGTACATATAGAATGATCAAGGAAATTCTGAGTAAAGGAATCAGGTGGGGTTGCATGGGGTAGCTTTTAGAAAGAAGAGAAACAGTGTCAAATGATGATTTAGGTGGGTTAGACCAAATAAACCCCATTAGCATTCCTTCCCCCTAACCCCAAACATACCATCCACATTTTTTCCTTTATTTTAATTAGTTTTCCAGGAGGACAAAGACAGCAGAGGAGTAGGAGATCTAAGTTTCATCTGGTCCCAGGAATTCAGTTAGATAGTTGTCAAACCACTCTGAACACCTACAAACTCCATAGGAGATTGAAGAAAAGAATAGCAGCAATTCTATGAACAGAAAAACAACCACTTTCTGGAAGTTCTCTTCTGATTTATTTCGTGTATATTTTCCTGGGGTCATTGTTGCCCTTTTGACATTTTGTTCTCTCATTCATCTATTCTTCTCTGGACAAAATGACAAAGCATAAAATCCCACCTTGGGGAAAAAAAAAGAAAAGAAAAGAAAAAGAAAAAGATGCACTACTGACTTCTAGGAATCTAATCAATATGGACATTAGTTAGATGTCAGAAGTAGAGTTCAGAGTGATAATTATAAAGATACTAGCTGAGCTTGAAAAAAGCATAGAAGGTACTAGAGAATCCCTTTCTGGAGAAATAAAAGAACTAAAATCTAACCTAGTTGAAATTAAGAAAAAGCTATTAATGAGGTGCAATAAAAATGGAGGCTCTTACTGCTAGGATAAATGATGTAGAGGAGAGAATTAGTGATATAGAAGACCAAATCATGGAGAATACATAAGCTGAGAAAAAGAGAGATAAACAACTACTGGATCATGAGGGGATAATTCGAGAGATAAGTGATACCATACGATGAAAAAATATTAGAAAAATTTGGATCCCTCACAAAGCAGAAAGAGAGAGAGGGGCAGAAGGTATATAGGAGCAAGTTATAGCAGAGAACTTCCCTAATTTGGGGAAGGAAACAAGACATCAAAATTCAGGAGGCACAGAGAATCCCCCTCAAAGTCAATAAAAATAGGTCCACACTCCGTCATCTAATTGTAAAACTTTTAAGTCTCAGAGACAAAGAGAAAATCCTGAAAGCAGCTCAGGACAAGAGGTGTGTAACCTACAGTGGTAGAAATATTAGATTGGCAGCAGACCTACCCACAGAGACCTGGCAGGCCAGAAAGGATTAGCATGATACATTCAGAACACTAAACGAGAAAAATATGCAGCCAAGAATACTATGTCCAGCTAGGCTGTCATTGAAAATAGAAGGCGAGATAAAAAGCTCCCAGGGGGGGAGGAGTCAAGATGGCGGAGAAGTAGGAGGCTGAGACAACATCAGCCAGCAGGAGATCAGCTAGATAGCCTATCAAACCATTCCGAACACCTACGAATCCAACAGGAGATCGAAGAGAAGAAAAACAACAATTCTAGGAACAGAAAATCGACCACTTTCTGAAAGGTAGGACCAGCGGAGAAGTGAATCCAACGCGACGGGAAGATAGACCCCAGGGGGAGGGGCCGGCTCCCGGCAAGTGGCGGAGCACAAAATCAGAACTTTTAAAAGTCGGCTCCACGGAGGGACATCACTCCAGAGGCTGAACTGGGGTGAAGACCTCACGGGGACAACGTGGACTCAGGTCCCACGGGGTCACAGAAGGATCGGGGGTGTCTGAGTGTCGCAGAGCTCACAGGTATTAGAGCGGGGAAGTCGGCTGCGGAGACAGAGCCGAGATTTCCTAGTGGTCTGTGACACGGACCGGTGCTCTGTGGCACTGGCCGGTGCTCTGTGCGAGGGGTCCCCACAAGATCCGGGGAGACTCCGACCCGGGAGAGCTCAGGGATCTACGGGGTCCGGAGACTCCAGGTGGGACTCTGCCAGAGACAGAGACGCTTGGTCACAGGCTGGGTGAGCTCGGAGCACTCCCAGAAGCCAGTGAGACGGGACTGCTTAGGCACGATTTTCTCTGAGCGCGGTCTGCGGGCGCGCGCGGTCTGCGGGCGCGCGCGGTCTGCGGGCGCGCGCGGTCTGCGGGTGCGCGCAGTGTCGGCGGGCCCGCGGTGTCGGTGGCCCGCGGGGTCTGCGGACGCGCGGTGTCTGCGGGCGGACGCGCGCGCGCACTCTCCGGCGCAAACGTGGGCTAGGAAGACTGGAGGGATTAAACGCTTTTCTCTGAAGGCGCACTGAAGACTGGGGCCCCTAGCTCTCGGCTCCTCTGAACCGGAGATTGGGAGGCCGCCATTGTCATTCCCGTCCTCCAGAACTCTACAGAAAGCGCTTTCAGGGAACAAAAGCTCCTGAAAGCAAACCTGAGAGGATTACTTAGCCCGGCCCCTGGTAAGGGCGGTGCAACTCCGCTTGGGGCAAAGACACCTGAGAATCACTACAACAGGCCCCTCCCCCAGAAGACCAAAGAAATACAGCCAAGACCAAGTTCACTTAACAAGGAGAACAGCGGATTCTTATCTGGACAAAATGACAAGGCGGAAAAACTCACCACAAAAAAAAGAGCAGGAGACAGGACCGAAGGCTAGGGACCTAATCAATACAGACATTGGTAATATGTCAGATCTGGAATTCAGGATGACGATTCTCAAGGTTCTAGCCGGGCTCGAAAAAGGCATGGAAGATATTAGAGAAACCGTGTCAGGAGAAATAAAAACCCTTTCTGGAGAAATAAAAGAAATAAGTCTAATCAAGTTGAAATAAAAAAAGCTATTAATGAGGTGCAATAAAAAATGGAGGCTCTTACTGCTAGGATAAATGAGGCAGAAGACAGAATTAGTGATATAGAAGACCAAATGGCAGGGAATAATGAAGCAGACCAAAAGAGAGACAATCAACTACTGGACCACGAGGGGAGAATTCGAGAGATAAGTGATGCCATAAGACGAAACAACATTAGAATAATTGGGATTCCAGAAGAAGAAGAAAGAGAAATAGGAGCAGAAGGTATACTGGAGAGGATTATTGTAGAGAATTTCCCTAATATAGCAAGGGGAACAAGCATCAAAATCCAGGAGGCCCAGAGAACACCTCTCAAAATCAATAGGAATCGACCCACACCCCGCCATCTAATAGTAAAATTTACAAGTCTTAGCGACAAAGAGAAAATCCTGAAAGCAGCACGGGACAAGAAGTCTGTAACGTACAATGGTAAAAATATTAGATTGGCAGGAGACTTATCCACAGAGACCTGGCAGGCCAGAAAGAACTGGCATGATATATTCAGAGCACTAAACGAGAAAAACATGCAGCCAAGAATACTTTATCCAGCTAGGTTATCATTGAAAATAGAAGGAGAGATTAAAAGCTTCCAGGACAAACAAAAACTGAAAGAGTTTGTAAACACCAAACCAGCTCTACAGGAAATATTGAAAGGGGTCCTCTAAGCAAAGAGAGACCCTAAAAGTATTACCAGAAAGGAACAAAGACATTATACAGTAACAATCACCAGACAGGCAATACAATGGCACTAAACTCATATCTCTCAATAGTTACCCTGAATGTAAATGGGCTAAATGCCCCAATCAAAAGACACAGGGTTTCAGAATGGATAAAAAAACAAAACCCATCCATATGCTGCCTACAAGAAACTCATCTTAGACCTGAAGACACCTCCAGATTGAAAGTGAGGGGGTGGAAAACAATTTACCATGCTAATGGACATCAGAAGAAAGCTAGGGTGGCAATCCTTATATCAGATCAATTAGATTTTAAGCCAAAGACTATAATAAGAGATGAGGAAGGACACTTCATCATACTCAAAGGGTCTGTCCAACAAGAAGATCTAACAATTTTAAATATCTATGCCCCTAACATGGGAGCAGCCAACTATATAAACCAATTAATAACAAAATCAAAGAAACACATTGACAAGAATACAATAATAGTTGGAGACTTTAATACACCCCTCACTGAAATGGACAGATCATCCAAGCAAAAGATCAACAAGGAAATAAAGGTCTTAAATGACACACTGGATGAGATGGACATCACAGATATATTCAGAACATTCTACCCCAAAGCAACAGAATACACGTTCTTCTCTAGTGCCCATGGAACATTCTCCAGAATAGATCACATCCTGGGTCATAAATCAGGTCTCAACAGGTATCAAAAGATTGGGATCATTCCCTGCATATTTTCAGACCACAATGCTCTGAAGCTAGAACTCAATCACAAGAGGAAATGTGGAAAGAGCACAAATACATGGAGGCTCAACAGCATCCTTCTAAAAAATGAATGGGTCAACCAGGAAATTAAAGAAGAATTGAAAAAAACCATGGAAACAAATGATAATGAAAACACAACGGTCCAAAATCTGTGGGACACAGCAAAGGCAGTCCTGAGAGGAAAATATATAGCGATACAAGCCTATCTCAAGAAACAGGAAAGGTCTCAAATACACAACCTAACCCTAGACCTAAAGGAGCTCGAGAGAGAACAACAAAGAAAGCCTAAACCCAGCAGGAGAAGAGAAATAATAAAGATCAAAGCAGAAATCAATGAAATAGAAACCAAAAAAACAATAGAACAACTCAATGAAACTAGGAGCTGGTTCTTTGAAAGAATTAATAAGATTGATAAACCCCTGGCCAGACTTATCCAAAAGAAAAGAGAAAGGACCCAAATAAATAAAATCATGAATGAAAGAGGAGAGATCACAACCAACACCAAAGAAATACAAACAATCATAAGAACATATTATGAACAACTCTATGCCAACAAATTCGACAATCTGGAAGAAATGGATGCTTTCCTAGAGACATATAAACTGCCCAAACTGAACCAGGAAGAAATAGAAAACCTGAATAGGCCCATAACCAGTAAGGAGATTGAAACAGTCATCAAAAATCTCCAAACAAACAAAAGCCCAGGGCCAGATGGCTTCCCAGGGGAATTCTACCAAACATTTAAAGAAGAATTAATTCCTATTCTCCTGAAACTGTTCCAAAAAATAGAAATGGAAGGAAAACTTCCAAACTCATTTTATGAGGCCAGCATCACCTTGATCCCCAAACCAGACAAGGATCCCATCAAAAAAGAGAATTACAGACCAATATCCTTGATGAACATAGATGCGAAAATTCTCACCAAAATACTAGCCAATAGGATCCAACAGTGCATTAAAAGGATTATTCACCACGACCAAGTGGGATTTATTCCAGGGCAGCAGGGTTGGTTCAACATCCGCAAATCAATCAATGTGATACAGTACATTAACAAAAGAAAGAACAAGAGCCATATGATACTCTCAATAGATGCTGAAAAAGCATTTGACAAAGTGCAACATCCCTTCCTAATCAAAACTCTTCAAAGTGTAGGGATAGAAGGCACATACCTCAATATTATCAAAGCCATCTATGAAAAACCCACTGCAAGTATCATTCTCAATGGAGAAAAACTGAGAGCTTTTCCGTTAAGGTCAGGAACACGGCAGGGATGTCCACTATCACCACTGCTATTCAACATAGTACTAGAAGTCCTAGCCTCAGCAATCAGACAACAAAAAGAAATTAAAGGCATCCAAATCGGCAAAGAAGAAGTCAAACTATCGCTCTTTGCAGATGATATGATACTATATGTGGAAAACCCAAAAGGCTCCACTCTAAAACTGCTAGAGCTTGTACAGGAATTCAGTAAAATGTCAGGATATAAAATCAATGCACAGAAATCAGTTGCATTTCTTTACACCAACAACAAGACAGAAGAAAGAGAAATTAAGGAGTCAATCCCATTTACAATTACACCCAAAACCATAAGATACCTAGGAATAAACCTAACGAAAGAGGCAAAGAATCTATACTCAGAGAACTATAAAGTACTCATGAAAGAAATTGAGGAAGACACAAAGACATGGAAAAATGTTCCATGCTCATGGATTGGAAGAATAAATATCGTGAAAATGTCTATGCTACCTAAAGCTATCTACACATTTAATGCAATGCCTATCAAAATTCCATCCAATTTTTTCAAAGAAATGGAACAAATAATCCTAAAATGTATATGGAACCAGAAAAGACCTCGAATGGCCAAAGGAATATTGAAAAAGAAAACCAAAGTTGGTGGCATCACAATTCCCGACTTCAAGCTCTACTACAAAGCTGTCATCATTAAGACAGTATGGTACTGGCACAAAAACAGACACATAGATCAATGGAACAGAATAGAGAGCCCAGAAATAGACCCTCAACTCTATGGTCAACTAATCTTCGACAAAGCAGGAAGGAATATCCAATGGAAAAAAGACAGCCTCTTCAACAAATGGTGTTGGGAAAACTGGACAGCCACATGCAGAAAAATGAAATTGGACCATTTCCTTACACCACACACGAAAATAGACTCAAAATGGATGAAGGATCTCAACGTGAGAAAGGAATCCATCAAAATCCTTGAGGAGAACACAGGCAGCAACCTCTTCAACCTCAGCCACAGCAACTTCTTCCTAGGAACAACGCCAAAGGCAAGGGAAGCAAGGGAAAAAATGAACTATTGGGACTTCATCAAGATCAAAAGCTTTTGCACAGCAAAGGAAACAGTCAACAAAACCAAATGACAACTGACAGAGTGGGAAAAGATATTTGCAAATGACATATCAGATAAAGGGCTAGTATCTAAAATCTACAAAGAGCTTAGCAAACTCAACACCCAAAGAACAAATAATCCAATCAAGAAATGGGCAGAGGACATGAACAGACATTTCTGCAAAGAAGACATCCAGATGGCCAACAGACACATGAAAAAGTGCTCCACATCACTGGGCATCAGGGAAATACAAATCAAAACCACAATGAGATACCACCTCACACCAGTCAGAATGGCTAAAATTAACAAGTCAGGAAATGACAGATGCTGGCGAGGATGTGGAGAAAGGGGAAGCTCCCTACACTGTTGGTGGGAATGCAAGCTGGTGCAACCACTCTGGAAAACAGCATGGAGGTTCCTCAAAAAATTGAAAATAGAGCTACCTTATGACCCAGCAATTGCACTACTGGGTATTTACTCTAAAGATACAAACGTAGTGATCCGAAGGGGCACGTGCACCCGAATGTTTATAGCAGCAATGTCCACAATAGCCAAGTTATGGAAAGAACCTAGATGTCCATCAACAGATGAATGGATAAAGAAGGAATGGTATATATATACAATGGAATACTATGCAGCCATCAAAAGAAGTGAAATGTTGCCATTTGTGACGACATGGATGGAACTAGAGGGTATTATGGTTAGCGAAATAAATCAGTCGGAGAAAGACAACTATCATATCATCTCCTTGATATGAGGAAGTGGAGATGCAATGGGGGTGGGGGTTAAGGGGGTAGGAAAAGAATAAATGAAACAAGGTGGGATCAGGAGGGAGACAAATCAAAAGAGACTCTTAATGTCATAAAACAAACTGAAGTGGGTGGGGGGAGGGGTGTTCGGAGAGGGTGGTGGGGTTACATTATATGTTTAAATAAAAATAAAAATTTTTAAAAAGAAAAAAAAAACTGCTTGATGGGGCGCCTGGGTGGCTTGGTGGGTTGGGCCTCTGCCTTTGGCTCCAGTCCTGGTCTGGGATGGAGCCCTGCATCAGGCTCTCTGCTCCGCAGGGAGCCTGCTTCCCCCTCTCTCTCTGCCTACTTGTGACTCTGTCTGTCAAATAAATAAATAAATAAATAAAATCTTTAAAAAAAAAAAAAAGCTCCCAGGAAAAACAAAAACTAAAAGAATTTGCAAACACCAAAACAGCCCTACAGGAACTATTGAAAGTGGTCCTCTAAGCAAAGAGAGAGCCTAAAAGTAACAGACCAGAAAGGAACAGAGACAATATACACTAACAGTTACCCTACAGGCAATACAATGGCACTCAATTCATATCTTTCAAAAGTTACCCTGGAGGTAAATGGGCTAAATTCTCCAATCAAAAGACACAGGGTATCAGAATGGATAAAAAAACAAGACCCATCGATATGCTGTCTATAAGAAACTCATTTAAGACCCAAAGACACCTCCAGATTTAAAGTGAGGGGATGGAAAATAATTTACCATGTTAATGGGCATCAAAAGAAAGCTGGGGTGACAATCCTTATATCAGATAAATTAGATTTTAAACCAAAGACCCTAAGAGATGAGGAAGGACACTATATCATACTCAAAGGGTTTGTCCAACAAGAAGATCTAACAATTTTAAATATCTATGGCCCTAACATGTTAGTAGCCAATTATATAAACCAATTAATAACTAAATCAAAGAAACACATCAACAATAATACAATAATAGTAGGGTACTTTAACACCCTCCTCACTGAAATGGACAGATCATCTAAGCAAAAGATCAACACGGAAATAAGGCTTTAAATGGCACACTGGACCAGATGGACATCACAGATATATTCAGAACATTCCATCCCAAAGCAACAGAATACACATTCTTCTCTAGTGCACATGAAACATTCTCCAGAATAGATCACATCCTGGGTCACAAATCAGGTCTCAACTGGTACCAAAAGATTGGGGTCAATTCCCTGCATATTTTCAGACCACAGTGCTCTGAAACTAGAACTCAATCACAAAAGGAAAGTGGGAAAGAACTCAAATACATGGAGACTTAAGAGCATTCTATTAAAGAATGAATGGGTCAACCAGGAAATTAAAGAATTAAAAAAAATTCATGGAAATAAATGAAAATGAAAAAACAACTGTTAAACTCTTTGGGATGCAGCAAAGTTGCCCTAAAAGGAAAGTATATATCAATACAAGCCTTTCTCAAGAAACAAGAAAGGTCTCAAGTACACAACCTAACCCTACACCTAAAGAAGCTGGAGAAAGAACAGCAAAGAAAGCCTAAACCCAGCAGCAGAATAGAAATAATAAATATCAGAGCAGAAATCAATGAAATAGAAACCAAAAGAACAGTAGAACAGAACAATGAAACAAGGAACTGGTTCTTTGGAAGAATTAATAAGATTTATATACCCCTGGCCATACTTATCAAAAAGAAAAGAGAAAGGACCCAAATATATAAAATCATGAATAAAAGAGGAGAGGTCACAACCAATACCAAAGAAATACAAACAATTATAAGAACATATTATGAGCAACTATACACCAGCAAATTAGACTGTCTGGAAGAAATGGATGCATTCCTAGAGACATGTAAACTACTAAAACTGAACCAAGAAGAAATAGAACACCTGAACAGACCCATAGCCAGTAAGGAAATTGAAGTGGTAATTAAAAATCTTCCAACAAACAAGAGCCCAGGGCCAGATGGCTTCCCATGGGAATTCTACCAAACATTTAAAGAATTCGTACCTATTCTCCTGAAATTGTTCCAAAAAATAGAAATGGAAGGAAACTTCCAAACTCATTTTATAAGGCCAGCATCACCTTGGTCTGAAATCCAGACAAAGACCTCATCAAAAAGGAGAACGACAGACCAATATCCTGGATGAACATGATTGTAAAAATTCTCACCAAAATACTAGCCAATAGGATCCAACAGTATATTAAAAGGATTATTCATGACGACCAAGTGGGATTTATTCCTGGGCTGCAAGGTTGGTTCAACATCTGCAAATCAATCAATGTGACACAATACATTAATAAAAGAAAGAACAAGAACCATATGGTCCTCCCAATAGAGGCAGAAAAAGCATTTGACAAAGTATGGCATCCTTTCTTGATCAAAACTTCTCACAGTGTAGGCATAGAGGGTACATACCTCAATATCATTAAAGCCATCTATGAAAAACCCACAGCAAATATCATTCTCAATGGGGAAAAACTGAGAGCTTTTCCACTAAGGTTGGGAACACAGCAGGGATGTCCACTATCACCACTGCTATTCAACGTAGTACTAGAAGTCCTAGCCTCAGCAATCAGATAACAAAAAGAAGTAAAAGTAAAAGTAAAAGTAAAAAAAAAA
>RCUC01138936.1:0-11564 GCA_003697995.1 Taxidea taxus jeffersonii | reverse complement strand
ATCACATGGCTACCCCTAGCAGCAGTGGAGCCTGGGAAATGTTTTTCACTTGGTACTTTGCTACCCCCAGTAAAATCAGCATTCGTTAATGAGGAGGAAAGGAAAGATGAATATTGGATGGACTGCAAAAGTCTCTGACATAGATATGATCCTGTTTTTCCTTTAGAAGCTTCCTTTTTCTAACAGCAGACATCAATGTGGATGAGAATGAGGGAAGTAGAGAGAAATACCCATTGGTGATAACTAGACTCTCTTGGGAGGCAGGAGGTCTTTGAGTAGTCAAAGGGGATGGGAAATAGAGAAGGATATTTCCTTTATTCTTTTCTTTTGAATCTATGACAAGTTGGACATGGTGCTAATGGGAGTTTTACATATATTATCTCACCAATTTTTACAGATGAGGTAGACTATACTATCTATTTTATTGAGGAAGCAACCAAGTCTTAAGAATATCCATTTCCCAGGGCGCCTGGGTGGCTCAGTGGGTTAAAGCCTCTGCCTTCAGCTCAGGTCATGATCCCAGGGTCCTGGGATCGAGCCCCGCATCAGGCTCTCTGCTTGGCAAGGAGCCTGCTTCCCCCTTTCTCTCTCTGCCTGCCTCTCTGCCTACTTGTGATCTCTGTCTGTCAACTAAATAAATAAAATCTTAAAAAAAAAAAAAAAGAATATCCATTTCCCAAGGTCACACAAGCCAGAAGTCAGACTCACACCTGACGAACCACAAAATCTTTGCATTGCACCATATGACATTCCTATAGAACTCTCAAGAAATCTGCTGTTGTTCGTAGCTTTTATTTTTCCATAATGCCCTGTACTAGTGGGGTTCACAATAACTATATTTTGATCTCATTATTTGTGTACAGAATTAAATGGAGCATCACATAAAGGATTGCTGCTGTTGGTTCCTGAAGGTTGTATAGAGGAGGCTGGGAGAGGCACAGGTGGTGCTTCCCCCTCTCATCACCACCACCCAGAGGTGGGGCCAGCTGCCTCTGTATTTCTACATCTAGTCAGTAGCACCTAAGGACATTCTTTAGGACAAAGGGAATGTGGCAAAGCAGCAGTGACCAATCTCAGGAAGCCAGAATCCAAAACTGAAAGCTGATAGAATGATGTGACATGGAGACAGGTATCTTCTCAAGTCAGAAGCCAGGGAGTTATCCTTGACTTCTTCCTCTTCCGCCACTTCCAACCCAGCTGGTCACCCCGTCACTTCGCTTCCACCTCACTTACCTGCCCTTTCCGTTCCCTCTCCACTGCAGGTGCAGTTCAAGCCTAATTACTGCTCACGTTGACTGTTGTGAAGAGTTTCTGAAATGGCCTTCTGGTCCTCAGTCTTTTTTTTTTTTTTTTTAATTTATTCATTTGACAGAGAGAGAGATCACAAGTAGGCAGAGAGGCAGGCAGAGACAGAGAGAGGGGGAAGCAGGCTCCCTGCTGAGCAGAGAGCCCAATGTGGGGCTCAATCCCAGGACCTTGGGATCATGACCCGAGCCGAAGGCAGAGGCCTTAAACCACTGAGCCACCCAGGTGCCCCCTGGTCCTCAGTCTTAACCATCATTCAGTCCATTTGCCCACAGATATGACCATGGAGCTGCCTTCCCTGATGATGTTAGGGGCTTTTCAGCTGCTTCCAAGATAAAATCCAGTAACTTTGAGGGGCATGGCTGGCCCTTCATGATCTGGCCTTGCCCTGTATAAACATCCAGGTCATTCTTTGTCACCATACGGAGTTTATAAAACCAAGCCATGAACATACACCCTTCCTCGGAGTTTATATGTGCAATTCTCTCCTTTTTCTGGAGAGCTTTCTTTATCTTTTACCCCTCGTGTTCACATGGAAAACCCCTATTCATCCTCAGACCTCTGCTCAGGTATCTTTCATTTTTGATGCCATCTTTGTCTCCCTTCGGCAAGGTCCTCTTTTCTGCTTTCTCAATCCCTTTACATGCCCATGTTCTAGCTCCTTGTATCATGACCAAAACCATCATGAACTATGGACTCCTGGTTGATTTAGCACTGTGTTCCTACTGCTTACCACTGTGCCTGGCATAGGTCAGCCGCTCAATAAAAGCTTAATGCTGATTGTGTGCAGGAGTGAACATTTAGTTTGGACCTAAGACAGAATAACTTGTTATCCAGTTTGTTATTCTAGCCCTGAAACACCATAACTTTGGGCACATTCCTTATTCTTTTGATGCTAGGTTAACGGGAGTATATGTGTAAAATCACTCCATCTCCCTGCATTGAACTGTTCTCACCAAGTTCTTCCTTGGCTTCTGTTAGTTTTTCAGGTTATCTTTATTTATTATTATTTTTTAAAGATTTTATTTTTAAGTAATCTCTACATCCAACACAGGGCTCAAACTCACAACCCCAAGATCAAGAGTTGCATGTTGTTCTGACGGAGCCAGCCAGGCCCCCCATCAAGTTATATTTAATCAATCCCATTAGGCCAGGTCAGTGATGATTCTGATTCCAAAATCCTAAAGAAGCTGAGTATTAGCTGAGACCTGTATTAGGCCTTTCCTCAAAACTCAGTTGTGTAATCAGTGTTTTCCTCTATACTGACTGTTGTTAAGTATCCATTCCTGACAAGACATATTTTAAATTATATTTTTAAATGCTTAACAACATTTTCCTCTTACTTTTTAGTGATTCCTAAGTGTATCTCTTATTTAAAATTTTTTAGTATAGTTGACAAAAACAACATTGCATTCGTTTCAGAGTGATTGGACAAGTCTGTACATTACACGGTGATCGCCATGAATGTAACCTCCATCTGTCACCACACAACACGATGACAGCACCACTGTCTGTACTTCCTGTGTTATACCTCTTATTCCCTTGTGACTCCTAATTCTCTCTGTATGTGTATTGTCCCTTTTAGCTATTTAGTGTAAGACTTTCTTGCACAAAAATTAAGTTGGCAAAATAAGTACCTGATAAGCATCTGAAGTTTTTCTCCAAACCATATTATTGCTACTTCTTAAATTCTTCATTCCCAATTTTTAATATGCCAAACGTTTACATTCAACAGTTGCTTAGACTGTGCTGTATCTGACAAGGTATAGGTAATTACTGGAAGAACAGAAGATTCTTGAAAGCTGTGATTTTCACTGTCTTACTTAATGCTGAAATCCCAGAACCTAAAAACAACATTTATATAAAATCCGTATCAAATAGCTGTTGAAGGAAGGAAATAAGGAAGCAATATCGCAGCACTTTAGTTACCCAGGGGTTGGGCAGCCATTGCCACAGTGAACTGGCAAGACCAACTCAATGTACATCATACATTCATACATCATACCTACAAACACCCTGCAGAAATCACACTTGTGGGGGAGGAGTCAAGATGGCGGAGAAGTAGCAGGCTGAGACGACATCAGGCAGCAGGAGATCAGCTAGATAGCCTATCAAACCATTCCGAACACCTACGAATCCAACAGGAGATCGACGAGGAGAAAAACAACAATTCTAGAAACAGAAAATCGACCACTTTCTAAAAGGTAGGACCAGCGGAGAAGTGAATCCACCGCGACGGGAAGATAGACCCCAGGGGGAGGGGCCGACTCCCGGCAAGCAGCGGAACACCGAAGCACAAAATCAGGACTTTTAAAAGTCTGCTCCAGGGAGGGACATCACTCCAGAGGCTAATCTAGGGTGAAGACCTAGCAGGGACAGCGTGGACTCAGGTCCCACAGGGTCACAGAAAGATCAGGGGTGTCTGAGTGTCGCAGAGCTCACAGATATTAGAGCAGGGAAGCCGGCTGCGAAGACAGAGCCGAGGTTTCCTAGATCCGTGGTCTGTGACACGGGCCGGTGCTCTGTGCGAGGGGTCCCCACAAGATCCGGGGAGACTCTGACCCGGGAGAGCTCAGGGATCTACGGGGTTTGGAGACTCCAGGTGGGACTCTGCCAGAGACAGAGACGCTTGGTCACAGGCTGGGTGAGCTCAGAGCACTCCCAGAAGCCAGTGAGACGGGACTGATTACGCACGGGGAGACGGGAGTGATTAAACGCTTTTCTCGGAAGGCGCACCGAAGACTGGGGCCCCTAGCTCTCGGCTCCTCCGAACCAGAGATTGGGAGGCTGCCATTTTCATTCCTGTCCTCCGGAAATCTATGGAAAGCGGAAAGCGTTCAGGGAACAAAAGCTCCCTAAAGTGAACCTGAGAGGATTACTTAGCCCGGCCCCTGGTAAGGGCAGTACAATTCCGCCTGGGGCAGAGACACTTGAGAATCACTACAACAGGCCCCTCCCCCAGAAGATCAACAAGAAATCCAGCCAAGACCAAGTTCACTTAACAAGGAGAACAGCGGATTCTTATCTGGACAAAATGACAAGGCGGAAAAACTCACCACAAAAAAAAGAACAGGAGGCAGGACCAAAGGCTAGGGACCTAATCAATACAGACATTGGTAATATGTCAGATCTGGAATTCAGGACGACGATTCTCAAGGTTCTAGCCGGGCTCGAAAAAGGCATGGAAGATATTAGAGAAACCCTGTCAGGAGAAATAAAAGCCCTTTCTGGAGAAATAAAAGAACTAAAATCTAATCAAGTTGAAATTAAAAAAGCTATTGATGAGGTGCAATAAAAAATGGAGGAAGCTCTTATTGCTAGGATAAATGAGGCAGAAGAAAGAATTAGTGATATAGAAGACCAAATGATAGAGAATAAAGAAGCTGAGCAAAAGAGAGACAACTACTGGACCACGAGGGGTCGAGAGATAAGTGATACCATAAGACAAAACAACATTAGAATAAGTGGGATTCCAGAAGAAGAAGAAAGAGAAATAGGAGCAGAAAGTATACTAGAGAGGATTATTGTAGAGAATTTCCCTAATATAGCAAGGGGAACAAGCATCAAAATCCAGGAGGTGCAGAGAACACCCCTCAAAATCAATAGGAATCGGTCCACACCCCGCCATCTAATAGTAAAATTTACAAGTCTTAGCGACAAAGAAAAAATCCTGAAAGCAGCACGGGACAAGAAGTCTGTAACATACAATGGTAAAAATATTAGATTGGCAGCAGACTTATCCACAGAGACCTGGCAGGCCAGAAAGAACTGGCATGATATATTCAGAGCACTAAAGAAGAAAAACATGCAGCCAAGAATACTTTATCCAGCTAGGTTATCATTGAAAATAGAAGGAGAGAGAAAAAGCTTCCAGGACAAACAAAAACTGAAAGAATTTGTAAACACCAGACCAGCTCTACAGGAAATATTGAAAGGGGTCCTCTAAGCAAAGAGAGACCCTAAAAGTATTATCAGAAAGGAACAGAGACAATATACAGTAACAATCACCTTACAGGCAATACAATGGCACTAAACTCATATCTCTCAATAGTTACCCTGAACGTAAATGGACTAAATGCCCGAATCAAAAGACACAGGGTTTCAGAATGGATAAAAAAACAAAACCCATCAATATGCTGCCTACAAGAAACTCATTTTAGACCTGAAGACACCTCCAGATGGAAAGTGAGGGGGTGGAAAACAATTTACCATGCTAATGGACATCAGAAGAAAGCTGGGGTGGCAATCCTTAGATCAATTAGATTTTAAGCCAAAGACTATAATAAGAGATGAGGAAGGACACTATATCATACTCAAAAGGTCTGTCCAACAAGAAGATCTAACAATTTTAAATGTCTATGCCCCTAACATGGGAGCAGCCAACTATATAAACCAAAAAATCAAAGAAACACATTGACAAGAATACAATAATAGTTGGAGACTTTAACACACCCCTCACTGAAATGGACAGATCATCCAAGCAAAAGATCAACAAGGAAATAAAGGTCTTAAATGACACATTGGAACAGATGGACATCACAGATATATTCAGAACATTCCATCCCAAAGCAACAGAATACACATTCTTCTCTAGTGCCCATGGAACATTCTCCAGAATAGATCACATCCTGGGTCATAAATCAGGTCTCAACAGGTATCAAAAGATTGGGATCATTCCCTGCATATTTTCAGACCACAATGCTCTGAAACTAGAACTCAATCACAAGAGGAAATTTGGAAAGAGCACAAATACATGGAGACTCAACAGCATCCTTCAAAAGAATGAATGGGTCAACCAGGAAATTAAAGAAGAATTGAAAAAAAACATGGAAACAAATGATAATGAAAACACAACGGTCCAAAATCTGTGGGACACCGCAAAGGCAGTCCTGAGAGGAAAATATATAGCGATACAAGCCTATCTCAAGAAACAGGAAAGGTCTCAAATACACAACCTAACCCTCCACCTAAAGGAGCTCGAGAAAGAACAACAAAGAAAGCCTAAACCCAGCAGGAGAAGAGAAATCATAAAGATCAAAGCAGAAATCAATGAAATAGAAACCAAAAAAACAATAGAACAAATCAATGAAACTAGGAGCTGGTTCTTTGAAAGAATTAATAAAATTGATAAACCCCTGGCAGACTTATCCAAAAGAAAAGAGAAAGGACCCAAATAAATAAAATCATGAATGAAAGAGGAGAGATCACAACCACCACCAAAGAAATACAAACAATCAGGGGCGCCTGCGTAGCTCAGTTGGTTAAAGCCTCTGCTTTCGGCTCAGGTCATGATCCCAGGGTCCTGGGATCGAGCCCCACATCGGGCTTTCTTCTCCGAGGAGAGGAGAGCCTGCTTTCTCCTCTCTCTCTCCCTGCCTACTTGTGATCTCTGTCTGTCAAATAAATAAATAAAATATTAAAAAAAAATACAAACAATCATAAGAACATATTATGAGCAACTCTATGCCAACAAATTTGACAATCTGGAAGAAATGGATGCTTTCCTAGAGACATATCAACTGTCAAAACTGAACCAGGAAGAAATAGAAAACCTGAGTAGGCCCATAACCAGTAAGGAGATTGAAACAGTCATCCAAAATCTCCAAACAAACAAAAGCCCAGGGCCAGATGGCTTCCCACAGGAATTCTACCAAACATTTAAAGAAGAATTAATTCCTATTCTCCTGAAACTGTTACAAAAAATAGAAATGGAAGGAAATCTTCCAAACTCATTTTATGAGGCCAGCATCACCTTGATCCCCAAACCAGACAAGGATCCCATCAAAAAAGAGAATTACAGACCAATATCCTTGATGAACACAGATGCGAAAATTCTCACCAAAATACTAGCCAATAGGATCCAACAGTACATTAAAAAGATTATTCACCACGACCAAATGGGATTTATTCCAGGGCAGCAGGGTTGGTTCAACATCCGCAAATCAATTAATGTGATACAGTACATCAACAAAAGAAAGAACAAGAACCATATGATACTCTCAATAGATGCTGAAAAAGCATTTGACAAAGTGCAACATCCCTTCCTAATCAAAACTCTTCAAAGTGTAGGGATAGAAGGCACATACCTCAATATTATCAAAGCCATCTATGAAAAACCCACGGCAAGTATCATTCTCAATGGAGAAAAACTGAGAGCTTTTCCGTTAAGGTCAGGAACACGGCAGGGATGTCCGCTATCACCATTGCTATTCAACATAGTACTAGAAGTCCTAGTAGCCTCAGCAGTCAGACAACAAAAAGAAATTAAAGGCATCCAAATCGGCAAAGAAGAAGTCAAACTGTCACTCTTTGCAGATGATATGATACTATATGTGGAAAACCCAAAAGGCTCCACTCCAAAACTGCTAGAGCTTGTACAGGAATTCAGTAAAGTGTCAGGATATAAAATCAATGCACAGAAATCAGTTGCATTTCTTTACACCAACAACAAGACAGAAGAAAGAGAAATTAAGGAGTCAATCCCATTTACAATTACACCCAAAACCATAAGATACCTAGGAATAAACCTAACGAAAGAGGCAAAGAATCTATACTCAGAGAACTATAAAGTACTCATGAAAGAAATTGAGGAAGACACAAAGAAATGGAAAAATGTTCCATGCTCATGGATTGGAAGAATAAATATTGTGAAAATGTCTATGCTACCTAAAGCTATCTACACATTTAATGCAATGCCTATCAAAATTCCATCCAATTTTTTCAAAGAAATGGAACAAATAATCCTAAAATTTATATGGAACCAGAAAAGACCTCGAATAGCCAAAGGAATATTGAAAAAGAAAACCAAAGTTGGTGGCATCACAATTCCCGACTTCAAGCTCTACTACAAAGCTGTCATCATTAAGACAGTATGGTACTGGCACAAAAACAGACACATAGATCAATGGAACAGAATAGAGAGCCCAAAATAGACCCTCAACTCTGTGGTCAACTAATCTTCGACAAAGCAGGAAAGAATATCCAATGGAAAAAAGACAGCCTCTTCAACAAATGGTGTTGGGAAAATTGGACAGCCACATGCAGAAAAATGAAATTGGACCATTTCCTTACACCACACACGAAAATAGACTCAAAATGGATGAAGGACCTCAACGTGAGAAAGGAATCCATCAAAATCCTTGAGGAGAACACAGGCAGCAACCTCTTTGACCTCAGCTGCAGCAACTTCTTCCTAGGAACAATGCCAAAGGCAATGGAAGCAAGGGAAAAAATGAAATATTGGGACTTCATCAAGATCAAAAGCTTTTGCACAGCAAAGGAAACAGTCAACAAAACCAAAAGACAACTGACAGAATAGGAGAAGATATTTGCAAACGACATATCAGATAAAGGGCTAATATCCAAAATCTATAAAGAGCTTAGCAAACTCAACACCCAAAGAACAAATAATCCAATCAAGAAATGGACAGAGGACATGAACAGACATTGCTGCAAAGAAGACATCCAGATGGCCAACAGACACATGAAAAAGTGCTCCACATCACTGGGCATCAGGGAAATACAAATCAAAACCACAATGAGATACCACCTCACACCAGTCAGAATGGCTAAAATGAACAAGTCAGGAAATGACAGATGCTGGCAAGGATGTGGAGAAAGGGGAACCCTCCTACACTGTTGGTGGGAATGCAAGCTGGTGCAACCACTCTGGAAAACAGCATGGAGGTTCCTTAAAAAATTGAAAATAGAGCTACCCTATTGCTAATGACCCAGCAATTGCACTACTGGGTATTTACCCTAAAGATACAAACGTAGTGATCAGAAGGGGCACATGTACCCGAATGTTTATAGCAGCAATGTCCACAATAGCCAAGTTATGGAAAGAACCTAGATGTCCATCAACAGATGAATGGATAAAGAAGAGGTGGTATATATATACAATGGAATACTATGCAGCCATCAAAAGAAATGAAATCTTACCATTTGCAACGACATGGATGGAACTAGAGCATATTATGCTTAGCGAAATAACTCAACTGGAGAAAGACAGCTATCACATGATCTCCCTGATATGAGGAAGTGGAGATGCAACGGGCATGGGGGTTAAGGTGGTAGGAAAAGAAAAAAATGAAACAAGATGGGATCGGGAGGGAGACAAACCAAAAGAGACTCTTAATGTCATAAAACAAACTGAGGGGGGTGGAGGGGTAGAGGGGTTGGGAGAGGGTGGTGGGGTTACATTATATTAAAAAATAAATAAATAAAATAATATTAAGAATAAAAAGAAGCCATGATTATAGGCATAGAAATATGTAAAATTGAGAGAACTCAATAAACAGTTTATGGAAATCGGAGCGGGAGACTGAACCATGAAAGACTGGACTCTGAGAAACAAACTGAGGGTTTTAGAAGGCGGGGGGGGGGGGCGGGGAGATAGGTGAGCCTGGTGGTAGGTATTAAGGATGGCACGTAATGCATGGAACACTGGGTGTGGTACATAAACAATGAATCTTGGAACACTGAAAAAATAAAATTAAATTTTAAAAAAAGGAAAAAAACTGATAACCTAAACAATAAAAAAATTTATGAAAAAAAAAGAAATCACACTTGTGCAAAAGGGCCACTGAAGCAGATCAAAAAGAGATGTGTACCGTTTTCAGTTGGACAAATCTCCATGGGTGGACATGTTTTGTTTTGTTTTTTTAAGCCTCTACTTCATGCCTACTGACATTGAGAACCAAAACCAGTATTCTGTGTTTTCAACTTAGTTGTAGTTTTGCTCTGAAAGAAAAATGGATCCAGATTTCCAGCATAAGTTATTTAGTCACCAAAAGATCTGAGTAACTTCACATTGTTATCTTTATCACTGCCGAAGTAAAACCCGATTAGCCAGCTTGATAAATTATAATTCCCTAGCTTCTTATCAAAGAGCATTTTTGAACTCTCAGACCATTTTATTTATTTCAATAAGTATTTCTTGAACACCTGTTTTGGCCAAGGCTCTATTAACCATTGTTCTTCACATCTGAAAATCTCTGGGTTATTACTCTGCTGAATATTTGTGGTTTAAAAAAACTGTGTTACGTTCTATAAGCTCATGCAAGATCATGCAAGACAATTGACCGAACTGAAGCTCAGGATTGGAAGCTATAACTATGTCTTTCAGAGATAATAGTCACTCAAGCAAACTTTAGGGCATCACAAAGTTAACCATCAATTAACCAAATGAATCAGTTAACCACTGCTTTCCTTAACCAAGTTAAGTGTCAAGGAGTTTTACTGATGCAGAAAGGTGGTGCCACAGGAGAGTATGAGATCTGAAAATGATATATTAGGAGAATATATAATAAATACATATATAAATTGTATATAAAGATAAAAGCATACTATGAGAGAGTTTGCTTTTTCTGATAGATTCTTCTCAAATGATTTAGGGGACTATTCTGTTTGTATCTTAAGGTCTTTTAGGTGTTGATTATAACATTTATAATTCTATTAACATTTTGGTTTTGGTTGCTGATATATTGCCTCGAATTGTCAGCCAAATCAAAACCCAAACTTGAAATTAAAATCTTCTGACAACTCATGAGAGAGAAGAAGAAAATGAACTAGCATTCTTTTTTTTTTTTTTAAACTATGCCTTTTAAATTTCAAATGTTCAGATTTGAGGATTAAATACTGGCATCTCTCTATCACTTATTTTTCTACTAATGATCATCCCTGCTTCACCTCTTTAAAATGGTTTGTTGGGTTTCGGTTTAGCATGCAAGCCCTTAAGCTGTCTTTTGTCATTTCATAAGGGCCAAGAGCTTGTTAGCCTGGAATTTAGTGTATTTTGGTAGTCATTTGTTTTTAGTTATTCTTTTCTTGATTTTTTGGAACTCTTTTCATGAGGAAACTCCACAATTCTTACCAATTAGTCATAAACCAATTCAGCTTTAGGAATTACATAATTTACTACTTTGGAACACTATATTATTCAAAGATGGGAATATTTCACTGAATGTTGAGCAATGTGGCTGATAATTAGATCCTCAGAGGAAAAAAATAAAACTCCTGAAATTTGTGGCAGGATCAGAAATGGGGCCAGGGAAAACAAGTAGTTTAATATATAAATACTTGTTATTAGTGAAAATTAAGCATGGCCTTCTTAGGATTCAGTCCCTGTTTTTAGTGCTATAGTTTGTGTTTTCAGTGTGTTCATTAACACAAAGAACAAGTAACTTCACTAGTGGCTTGAGATTTGACTCACAGGAAAACATTAGGTAGTAATTAAGAACAAGGCTTTTTTTTTTTTT
>ML103770.1:64377-238267 GCA_003697995.1 Taxidea taxus jeffersonii | reverse complement strand
CACACACACACACACACACACACACACACACACACACACACACACACGCAGCATTGTTTATCCATAAAAATAGGATGAGATTTTACCATTTGCCACAACATGGATGGACCTACAGTGTATTGTGCTTAGTCAGGCAGAGAAAGACAAATACCATGTGATTTCGCTTATATGTAGAATCTAAAAAAACAAAACAAGTTGAAAAACAGAAACAGACCCACAAATACAGAGAACAAACTAATGGCTACCAGAAAAGAAGTGGGTGGGAGGATGGCAAATGGGTAAAGGGAAATGGAAGGTACAGGCTTCCAAATAATGGAAAGAAAAAGTCACTGGAATAAAAGGTGCAGCATAGGGAATACAATCAGTGATACTGTAATAGCTTTAAATGGTGACAGATGGCAGCTACACTTGTGATGAGCACAGCATAACCTATGGACTTGTGGAATCACTATATTGTACACCTAAATCTAATGTAATATTGTGTGTCAACTATACTTCAATCTAAAAAAGTGAGCTATTATCTCCTTATTATATTAATCAAGTAAGGCACCTCTTCTCTGGGTTGAGAAGTTCTTACTTCAGGATATCCTAATGCCTGAAAATTTTGGAGTAGCTGTTGGAGAGATATTTAGTCATCGGCTAAACAATCGCAAGTCCATACAGGATTTTATATATCAGTCTCATATAGAGAGTTGTTCTTATGTGCAAATACATGGGGAATTGCCCAGGAAAGACATGCTAATACAACCTAAGTCTCTTTTCTCCATTAGAAAACCAGATAGGCAAGTAAGCTCTTTGGATCTTTGAGATGAGAACCATCCAGAATTTCTGCTGTTTGAGTCCTACTAGACCATCTGGGGACTCGGAGTTGTCTTTGCATCATGAAGTAAAATGTATCAGTTGTTTTTACTTCCACACTGCTTTCCCTACACTATAGTCCCAGTAGATAGCTTACATAAAATAAACAAAAAATGGCTAATATCTTCTCTTCCACAAGGAGAGGAATTTTACCCCATCTCTACCCACCCTCACCTTGCCCTATTGTCTTAAATCTGCCTGATTTTATTCCCAGGCACCAAATGATGAGACATAACTATTTCTCCCAATTTAGGCTTCAGTTGCCACATAGCCTTCTTAATACACTCTTCTAAGCATTATTCCCAATATTTTAGGTCTCTGGTAGCTTCTGGAAGATGGTAATCTGAATTCCAGTCCTCCCATTTTGTACCTAGTAAACGTTTGCTCTCCATTGTTTCCTGTCAACATTCTCAATTGCGCTATTCTTCTTCCGACCCTCCAAGGTGCTTTTCAAATGCTAAAAGAAACATTAATCCTTCCCTCTCGTCCCAGAAAGCAAGACTACATTCTCTCAATTTTACTTAGAGCTTTTTTCTTTTGCAGAAACCTACCATATGCAGCATGGAATCGTTTGTACAGATAGACTCCTTAATCATAGAGGTAATGCTTCTTATTTATTTTTAGAGATTTTGTTTATTATTTAGATTATTTATTAGAGAGAGAGAAAGAGAGAGAGAGCATGAGTGGGAGGGGTTGGGTCAGAGGGTGAGAAAGAAGCAGACTCCCTGTGGAGCAGAAAGCCAAACTTGGGGCTTGATCCCAGGATCATGACCTGAACCAAAGTAAGACACTGAAGACTGAGCCACCGGGGTACCCACCTGTGTATGCTTATTTAAATGTGTATTCCCAACACTCCAGCACAATGTGAGATACTTAATAAATGCTCGGTAAATGCTTGCTGATTCAGTGGAAGAAAGAAAGGAAGGCAGGCACGAGGGAATGTGAAAAGAAGGAAGGAAAGGAGGGAGGAAAGAAGGATAGACTGAAATAGTGACCCTACTACATTCTTAGTGCTTAAAGGACAAGTATTTTCTGTTTTTTCCCACAATGCCCTGTAGTCAATATGTTCTTAATAGATAAATTTATGTCCAACCTAGAAAGCATAGGACATAACACAAATATGATAAAATATATTTTATAACAGTATTTTCAAGAAAAATTGAAAGTTTTTAATGCATCCATTCCGTGCAATTCACCTAAGTTTTTCTAAAGCAAAGAACTTCTTCACATCCAAGATTGGGATAAATCTTGACATTGCCCATTTTTAGATTCTTTTCTTATATTTCCTAAAATTGGAAATTAAAATATCAGAAAATAAATTATCCTTTCATAAAAGAAAAGAAATGTGGAACAGTCATTGAACACTACTTTTACTACTGTAATTAGAGAAAGGAATTTAGACCGAATACTTGGTGTGTTTGAAAATGTTTCTGGAAACAGAGTGGTTATTTTTGTAGAGTGAAAATACAAAATTCAATTCAGGAACTGTTGTTCTTTCCACACTATTACACTAGACATGCCTGTTATTCTCTGGAAGGCTTGTCACTCTTAAGACTATTTAGAAACACTTTGTTTGAGGTCAGAGAAAGAGGTTGCATTTTGATGATTGTTTTGCCTCCTGTGGCTTCCTCCCTACTTTTGAAATATATTCCTCCCAACAATGCCATCACCAAAAGGGGCATTTTCAAATGATGACAATAAGGATAAAACATCTGACGAAATAGCTTTTGGCTTTGTCATATCTGTAAAGACAATAATTATTACTCTGACATTAATTTCAGCACATAGGTGGCTTTTTCCTCCTGCCCTTGTCAATAGGCCCTAAATCCAGGCTTCAATTTCTTTTGCATTAACTCTGCCTCGAATATAATGATTACCATTTAACTCGGTGGTTACATAATCCTAGTGAAATTTTAATGTGGACATCTTGAATTAACTTTCTTTCCTTTAACAACAACAAAAAAGGAAAAGGTGGCCCCTAAATAAATGAAACTCAATTTCACGGCACATTATCTCTCTCAATTCTTTCCTCACAGCTTTCATTTTCATTAAAATCACAGACAACCATAAATTAATAATTACTTCAGGTTGACTAAATGCAGGCCATACTATTTAGCTCTTGCTTTCCTACAGTGGCCCTTCTTGTTCATGCTGGAAAAATGTTAATTTAGATAATGTGGCTTGGCCCTTGTCTTATAATTCTGTTTTGCAGTTTCACTGATCTATAATAGTCTGTTCTTATTAGATAGTATTAACTTTATCTTTTGTTCAATCAAGCTTTACACTTTGCTTGGAAGATAACTATTGCACACTCTCAGTTGAAATGTGTCATTATCTACATATCTATTATATTTCAATTCATTCTTCTCAAAATGCTTTCTGTATTTACTAACTTGCTTGTGATTCCATGCATTCATAAACGTATTGTCCATTAACTTAAAATGTGTGTTGGAGACACTTCAATGGAGAATAGAGAGAAACACACAAAATGCTAACCTTTTATAATTATGAGAATTTCAAATAAGCAATATTATTTTACATTTCAAAAGATTTAGGCTATAGTTATTTATTTCATTTAAAGAAGTAGTAACTAAAAATTCAGTCCAACTGCTTCTCTCGTTTCTCTGATATTTGTAAACTCTGATTAGCCTTAAGACAAGTTATTATATTGTTTACTTAAAACCTTACTTCCTTAGACAGCTTTTTAAGATATGAATCTATTTTTATAGAGGTTCCAGAGGGAAAGCAGTTACACAATTATCTGTAGTACACTGAGAACAATAAAATACAGGAGCTGCCAGATGAAATGGAAGTTAACAGTTTAGTCTCTGGCAGTATTATTTTAAAGAT
The DNA here is from genome assembly GCA_003697995.1 of Taxidea taxus jeffersonii. Taxonomy (NCBI): domain Eukaryota; kingdom Metazoa; phylum Chordata; class Mammalia; order Carnivora; family Mustelidae; genus Taxidea; species Taxidea taxus. The sequence continues at coordinate 234,559 of ML103770.1, read as the reverse complement.
TGCTTTCACTTTCTTAAGTTTAGGTAAAGCCAGTGGTTGATTGACCTCAATAGAATTCCCTCAATACTTTCGAGCTCATGCCACAGTGAACGCTGGTTTCACATAAGTTAAATAAGCTTACCAGGTTTAACACATTTAAATTAGGCTATTGCAAAAACAAAAACTCCTTGCTTAAAAATATACTCATATTCCCCACTTTATTTCAGCCTTTTGGAACATTAAGTAATTAATTGGTGGAAGATGTGATGGAGGGATCCTATTTTTAGCCAAAAGTATAAATCATTTACATCATCCAACACAACGGTGCTCTCCATGACATCTTTAAATAAACATTCCCACCTTCTGCCCTATGGGGCAAATATTTCTTCTCTCCTTTGGATTACTATAAATCAAATCCTTATTTCTATCATCTAAATTGAAAACCACATACTGCATGAGTGGAAGACATCATAATCATTTCTGCTCAGTTATTGAAGGATACAATTTTTAAAAGCAAATTATTTTTCAAGGAATATACCACCACAATTGATCTGGAGGCTAAACACATTCAAGAAGTACATTTTGACTTCATTCAAGTTATGGTAATTTTAAAAATAATAGCCTAAGTTAACTTTCTTCAGTGTTAATCCACATATGTAATTGCCACCGAATTATCTAATTTGTACTGACTTCATTAAGGTATAGAGAAACATGGCATTCTCATTATTTGATTTTCCAATGAATATTTTCCTTAACTAATGATAAATCACATAAACCATGTTTACTAATGATTATATCCTGAAAATGTCCTTGCGTATTGAAGGCATAATTACCCTGAACCCCACGATCTAAAACGTCCCAGAGGAGGCATTTGAAATGACTCAAACAATACAATAGTTTGAAATTGATCTGGGAATCTCATTTCCCTCTTTGTACCAAAGCTCAGCTCTGTTTGCTATAAATATTATGATACTATTTTGCACGTATTAACATCACTCAGTGCTTTAGCTAAAACATAACTGGCCTAATAATACAAATTAATTTTACAGGCATTGTACTTTTGACCCCTATATTCTGAAATTTATTTTTATAGTGGGAATCATAGAAGACTCTAAATGTATTATGATTTTTAAACTATTACTCTTTTGATATATTTCAATGTTTAAAGAAAAATGAATTAAGTATATTCAAGTTCATTATTAAAGACAACTAGATTAAAGGAATGAAGTGTTGGAATATTAACATTTCTTTTTCTTTTTAGTCCCAGGCCAAAAGTTTATGTGTTCATTTTGAATAACCCCTTCCCCCAATGAAGAAATATCATTCTCTAATAATTTCTTGTTGAGTCTATTTTGTAGTCATATGTATTGTTATATTGTAATATATGACATCCACATAAGTCTTCAAAAAAAGGAAGAGATGTTTTATTTAAGGTGTTCATTTAATAGTTGCTTATGTGGAACTGAATGAATAGACTCTATTGTCCAATAGACTATATATCCCTGATCCAACATGTAGCCGTTCTTGGTGTTTTGACAAGCTACTTATACTTGAAACTCAATTATTTATTTAGTAAAATGAGAATGTGCTTGCTTCATAGAATTATTTTGAAGATTAGAGAATAAAATATATTAAAATACTTGGCAGAAAAGACCTCTAAATACTTACTAGTTCTTTTATTACTTTTCAAAATTATGAGCTAAGTGGAATATAATTTTTTATTAAGAGTATATTGCAGATGATTATTTTGAAAATAATTGATTTATGTTTTTCAATATGGAAGAACTGTTTATATTTTTTTCTCAAGATTACCATAAGAGAGAAAATACTATGCTACAATGTAGAATTGTAAGAAACATAGCTCAATGCCTGTCTGGCTGTGGCTAATGTAAATACATTTGAAGCAGCTATATTAATGTCTATGAAGAAGAACAGCAAGAGTTGAAGAATGCTTTGGACAGGAGAATGATTTGGACAAGTAATTGATTCCTTGATACCAAAGAATGACAAGGTCTGTGTGGGTCTTCAAGAATACAAACCAGGGGCGCCTAGGTGGCTCAGTGGGTTAAAGCCTCTGCCTTCGGCTCAGGTCATGATCTCAGGATTCTGGGATAGAGCCCCGCATTGGGCTCTTTGCTCAGCGGGGGGCCTGCTTCCTCCTCTCTCTCTCTGCCTGCCTCTCTGCCTACTTGTGATCTCTCTCTGTCAAATAAATGGGTAAAATCTTAAAAAAAAAAAAAAAAGAATACAAACCAGCTTCCTGGGAATGCTGCTGGAACACTGACGCCTATGAGTGAACTGGGAACTGCAAAGTCCCCATATCTAAGGGTGAGCCTCCACCAGAGTCATTTAGTTGCAATAGATCATAGAAACCTAGGCAAGGAGAATGGGTATGGATCATAGAAACCTAGGCAAGGAGAATTATCTCATCGAACATAAGCTGAAAAACTTACCTTAAGGACACTCCCTCAAATCTGTTGAGATTGGTTTGAGAGGGCCAAAGTCTTCCTTATACTCCTTCTACTTCTACTCCTTCTACTCCTCCTTGTATACCTTCTACTCCAAAACTCACAAATAACAGAAAATATATATTAAAGAATTTATCTGCTTGAAAAATTTGTGCATTTTTCAGTGGTCCGCAAATACTGAAGAATCCCAACAATTACAATATATGTGGCTACAAATATAGAGAGAAATAAAACTGGAGGATATTTGAACCCTAAACACATGCAGGCTGAAATATGACAGAGGTGGAAACACTGGGGACAGATCAGATCTTAAGTCAATCAGCAGTGTCATTGGTTTTAGGAGGTGACAAATCAGGAAGATTCATCGATGTAGGCCAGTGGAACAGGCTCTCCTTCATTCCTAGATTGACTTAACATTAGTGATAATGATACTTATAGTGGAACTATAGCAGTGGACCTAGTGCTTGGGGAGAAAGATGTAAGACCATATTTTAAGTAGCCACGAATTCCCAGAAAAGGTAATCCATAGTTCTACATTAGAGACTATTGGCCCCTATTAAGAATCTCCAAAATTTTAGAAAAACCAACCAACAACAATAATGGTCAGCAACAACAACAACAACAAAACAAAAAGAAAGTATATAACAAGCACTATTCCATATCTTTATACATTATCTGATTTAATCTCCAAAATAATTGGTAACAAATATTGGTAGTTCAACTTTATTTTAGCTGGTGAGGAATTTTCTGCTTAAAAAACTAAATGAGAACCGCCTAGGTTATACAGCCAAGAAATAAGAGAACTAACTGCTATCTGATCCTAATTAATCTGTTCCCAGAGCATGTGTTCTTAGAAGTCACACATGATGGTGTATCTGATTTCTGCATCAGCTCAGAATGGTTCTGAAAGATGAATAGAAGGACAGCATAAGAGACCACTTACTCTAATTTACCTCATGAAAGTTCCATGAGAACTCTTTCTATACAGGGTCCCCTGGGTGGCTCAGTGGGTTAAGCATCTGACTCTTGATTTCAGCTCAAATCATGATCTCAGGGTCATGGGATCAAGCTGGGTGTTGGGCCCCATACTGGGCTATGTCCTCAGGGGCAGTCTGCTTTTAAAATATCTCTGACTCTCTTCCTACTCATGCTCACTCTCTCTCTCCCTCTAAAATAAATAAATAAATAAACAAACAAACAAATAAATAAATAAATCTTTTAAAAAGAATTATTGCTATATAATCCAGCAATTATCCAGGCATGCTGAGGAACTTCTTTTTTATTCGTATTTTCAAAAATATTTTAGGAGTGTCTGGGTGGCTCAGTCTGTTAAGTACACAATTCTTGATTTCAGCTCAAATCATGATCTGAGGGTTGTGAGAGCAAGCCCCAAGTAGAGCTACAAGCTACACATTGGGAAGGAAGCCTCTTAAGATCTCTCCCTCCTGGGGCACCTGAGTGGCTCAGTCATTAAGCATCTGCCTTTGGCTCAGGTCATGGTCCAAGCGTCCTGGGATCAAGCCCCACATTGGGCTCCCTGCTTGGCCGGAAGCCTGCTTCTCCCTCTCCCACTTCCCCTGCTTGTATTCCCTCTCTCACTGTCTCTCTGTCAAATAAATAAATAAAATAATTAAAAAAAAAAAGATTCTCTCTCTCTCCCTTTGCCCCTCCCCCCGTCCACTCTCTCTCTCTAAAATAAATAAATAAAATAAAAATAAATAAAAGGTTCTAAAAGTGGATAAAAGTAGAAATAATCAAGGAAGCAATAGAAGAAAAGAGTTGAGAACTGACAACATGTCTTCAGATTGAAAGATGCATTAAATACTGTGCAGGACAATAGAAAAGGCAAAAAGCTACACACAAATGTCAACATTTCAACATCAAATGGATAAAGAGAAGATCCTAAAAGGTTGTAGAGTAAAAAAAACTTTAAAAAAAATCAGGGTTCTAAAAAAGCATATAGCAAATTTGTAAGAAGTAATAATGTTAAACTATGTTTTATAAATCACTTAAATTCTCATTTATGTGTAACAACAACAAAAACAACAAAATAAAGATATTTCAGGTGAAAAAATACTCAAGGATAATATTCCATACAATACTTTGCTTAAACATTATTATAATTCTGTCCTATCTCCCCTGATCTTAAGATGAGTGATGATTGAGACAGGATATAGATGGAAGGTCTCAGAAGAAGATTAATAGCAGATGACTAGAAGACTTTAAATGGGATATATATCCCCTAAGCCATTAGGGGAAAAAAAGGAAGAAAGAAAATGATAAGAACTAAAAACCTTACAGGTTTTGGTAGAGTAAAAGATCAAGAAAATGTAAAGAAATGATAATATATCATATTAACAAACCCAAATTTAAAGTGATCTTAACAAATGAGGTTAATTTAATACCTTTATTAAGAGGCTTAGATTAGGGACACCTGGGTGGTTCAGTGGGTTAAAGCCTCTGCCCTAGGCTCAGGCCATGATCCCAGGGTCCTGGGATCGAGCCCTACATCAGGCTCTCTGCTCAGCGGGGAACCTGCTTCCTCCTCTCTCTCTCTGCCTGCCTCTCTGCTACTTGTGATCTCTGTCAAATAAATAAATAAAATCTTAAAGAAAAAAAAGAGGTGTAGATTGTCCAACATTGTTAAAAAGAAATTTATGATGAGTAAATAAAAATCTATGTATGAGAAATTAAAAAGCAATATTACACACAATATCTCAACATTTCATATAATTGACTTAAAATATATACGTATGTCAAAGAATGTTTACAAATTGAAAGCAATTTAGCATTAGTAATATCAGGCAGAATAGGATTCAAGCCAAAATTGGATGGATTCTGCTTTTTTATTTTGCTAAAATTTATAGTTCATCAATATATATTCTGAAATATAAAAAAGAAAAGAAAGGGCAAAATGAAAAATGTGGAACATATACAGTGAAATATATAATGATAATTTCCCCTCTGCAACTGACATATCAAATAACCAAATACTAAGATGAAGCTAAGTATAGATATTAAGGTATCAATATAATATATCCATTGAACATTTTGAATGTACCAAAAGAAAATGCATTTATTCAAAATATATGAAATTGTCATGGAAATGAAACTTTAAGTACAAAAGAAACCTCAATAATTTTTAAAAGCATATTTTATAGGCCATACATCAGATGACTATTGAAGAAAATTAGAAAATAGTAAAGAAGGATACCATTTCTCCCCCTCCCCAACCCACTCATATTGACTATATTGGTTTTTTTTTTAAGATTTTATTTATTTGACAGAAATCACAAGTAGGAAGAGAGGCAGGCGGGGGGAGGGGGAGGCAGGCTCCCCGCTGAGCAGAGAGCCTGATGTGGGGCTCCATCCCAGGACTCTGGGATCATGACCTGAGCCGAAGGCAGAGGCTTTAACCCACTGAGCCACCCAGGCGCCCCGACTATATTGTTTTTTAAGGAATAACTAAATAATTATTGAGTAACAATGAAATTAAGTATTTTAAGTGTATGTACCAATACCTATACATTTTTTAAAAACTCTTTATGATATCACCAAACTATTGCTTGTAATGTATTACAACACAAGTCTATTAATTTAAAATTAAAATGGACTGAAAATAAAGGAATCCACCTACACTTCCAAAAATTAGAAGAATAACAAGAAGCCAAAGCAATTTTTAGAAATAGAGATAAAAGCAAAAAGTAATCAGGGTACTTGGGTGTCTCAGTTGGTTGAGCATCTGACTGTGGATTTCCAGTGGGGTCATGGTCTCAGAGTCCTGGGATCAAACCCTGAGTCTGGGTTCCCCACTCAGTGGGGAGTCTGGTTGTCCCCCTCGCCCTCTAAGCCCTCCTCCACTCTCTCTCTATCTCTTTAAAAAAGAAATAAATCTTAAAAAAAAAACATTAGCTTGTATTTAAAAAGAAAAAGTAAAAGAGCAGAAAATAATAAAGAAATAAGTTTCACGGATATAACCAAAATTGGTTCTTTGAAAAAATCAATAAAATAGACAAACTTTTGTAAATCTAAATAAGAGAGAATTATAACAAGGAAAAAGATAGCAATAAAACTAGAAAGGATGTGTCGCAGAGTTTAACACTTCAAGATAATATATTTTCATGCTGAAAATATTGCAGCATCTAAATACAATGTTCAAAGTAAGAATAATTCAGAGTTCATCAGAATGAAGAATTAACCCAATGACTTACCACAGAAAGGTGAATAAGTGAACACCACTTTAAGCAAATATTCTTTAAGTATTTATTCAAAGTTCATCCTGAGAAGTGAAAAACCACTTAATACTTTCCACACAGTAGGCACTATTCTAAACCCCTTACATGGATAATCTAATGTAATCCTTACAAAAAACCTACAGGGGGGGTGCCTAGGTGGCTCAGTGGGTTAAAGCCTCTGCCTTTGGCTCAGGTCATGATCCCAGAGTCCTGGGATCGAACCCCACATCGGGCTCTCTGCTCAGCGGGGAGCCTGCTTCTGTCTCTCTCTCTGCCTGCCTCTCTGCCTACTTGTGCTCTCTGTCAAATAAATAAATAAAATCTTAAAAAAAAAAAAAAAACCCTGGCAGGCACCTAAACTTTATTTTACTATTACATAGCTAGTGTGAGTGCACAGGCAAGATTCAAACCTAAGCTGTCTGGCTCCAGAGTCCACACTTAGCTTCCATGCCATTCTCCCTTTTGTTAAAAGCATCAACCTGCTTCTTAGGTGTATAACTCATATGTAATAATTCCACAGTCCTTTTCTTTAGGTCTGACCAAAACCAAACTTTACTGTCATCAAACCATAGATGAGCTATTTAAAAGTTACCATACCTTCTAACCTCATGATGGAACAAGGAGTTTATAATGTGGGGTACACAGCATTTCCTTAGAGAAAACTCCAACTATTCCTTTGGGACTATAGTTCTGTTGTTTCTTGATTCTCTTCCTCTTAGCCCTTTACCTTCCCAGGAAGCTCCTGGTATCCTCTTATTGATGTCCTAAAATTCTTACTTGAATCACTATGTATAGCAGAGAGCATTGTGGTTTTCTCAACATTTATCTCAATACCTAGATATCTTATTCTCATTAATAATTTCTTAGAGCATGGCAAAAGCCTTCATACCAAGATAAAAAGTTTGTTTGCTATCCAAAAAACAATCACCTCATAGGAGGATTCACACTTTTTTGGATGTATTGTGTGTATCACATGAATAATTTAAAACTAAGAAATTTATTGCATGCACTGTTTAGAAGTCTAACAAATTCAAATTATATCAGTTGTACAAGAGTCACTCTTGGAACATGGTATTAATAGCATATACGTATCTATATTTATATTAGTGATGTTATATCACCCTGAAGAGATTACATCCCTTTTGGAAATCTCTCTTATTTCACTTTTAATCCTTCTCTCTCTCTTGGTCACCTCTGCTTATAAGGATAACAAGAGTAAATAAGGACTTATGAACAAGGACTATAAATCTTCAACTATGTATATTTGTAAAATGAAATATTATTTTAAAGATTTTTATTTATTTATTCATTTGACAGATAGAGATCACAAGTAGGCAGAGAGGCAGGCAGAGAGGAGGAAGCAGGCTCCCTGCTGTGCAGAAAGCCCGATGCGGGGCTCGATCCCAGGACCCTGAGATCATGACCTGAGCCAAAGGCAGAGGCTTAACCCACTGAGCCACCCAGCCGCCCTCCAAAATGAATTATTTTTATTAAAAGAAGTTATTGTCCATAACTAAGAAATAGTAAAACATCAAAACCAAAAGTACAAAATCTAGATAAAGGCTGCTTGGTGTGAATATTGACTTCAGCCATCCACTGGCTCTGCGACCAGAGAGGAGTTTTTTAGCCCATCAGAGCTCCAAGTTTCTCCTCTTTGAAGGGATGATAGCCCCACTTCAGAGGAATCTTGTTGAGATTAAGTGAGGTAATATGTAATAGCACTTAAGCATTAAAAAGAGGGAACTACAATTATTTTTCTGCTTTATGAATTCTGCTTGTATGTGTTAATAGGTGAAATATGGCTTTTGATTTTCTTTTCTGTTGATTTTTGGTTTGTTTTCTAGATTTCTAAGTGTATAATATTTTTGAAATTTTTTGTTTCCAATACACTTGATTTTTGGGTCATTCTACCCACTGTGAGAGTTTCAGTGATCATTTTTCTGTAAATATTACATAATGAAGTGTCTCAAACCTGCCTAGATCTTCACCCTAAACCCAAAAGAATCTCTGGTGTTCTAATAGATAAAAGCACATATGTACCCATTCTCACCTCAAATTGAATATATCTAATATATAAAATATCATCTTCTTAAAACCACTTATCTTTTTTTCCCCTTTTTCCTTCGTGGCCACCTCTGCTCTTTCAATTATAACAGCCCAAATTTTATTATTTAATTAATGTCTCCCCTGTTCTATCTACAAAAAATACTTGGCAAGTTTTAAAGTCCCATAGATTCTACCTCCCCTATTACTCTTCACATCTGTCTCCTTGTTAATATCCTCTTGACTCAACTCTTAAAATAGTATTCTATCTAGATTTTTTCCTCTAGTCTCTTTCTTTTCCATCTTATATTTTACCTAAGAAATTATGATTTATCTTGATTAACTATGATGACTTCACTCTTCCTGTCAAGTAACTACAGTGGATATCACCTACCTGATGAATGACAAACTCCTCAAACTAAACTTACTTTTTCTGCTCTTTCTATATTTCTGCCCCACTGTGAATACCCTATGACTCCATTAGCAGTTCCTTGAACAAATCTTTGGCTTTTCTACTTCCAGGTTCTGGGTTATTCTCAACCTTCTCTATATAGTGCCCTCTCCTGCACTCAAAACAAATCCTGCCAGTATCTAGTACCACCACTTCTATGAACTACTTGAGATCCAACAAGTAGTTTTGGGGTTCCCCCCTCAATTCTTGTGGCATTTTGTTTGCAACTATAATGGCAAGTTTCCCAATAATAATGTCTGAGGCCTCAGAGTATATCATAAGCTTCAGACAGGAATTTGAATACACTGAATCTATTTTGGAAAACTACTAGACCTTTTGAAGGTTTTTGGAAAATGATTAAACTAAACTCTGTATCTTTCTATTGTGGGGAAAATACTTCATATAAGACAGCATAACAACTTAAAGTGCAAAAAAGAGGACCAGGCATATAGTAAGTTCTCAATAAATAGTAATTTTCTTATATAGCCTCTAGTGATTAAAAATATTTTCCTAACTTCTTAATATACTCTTCTAGAATTATAAATTTCTTGAACACAAGGATATCAATTTTGCTACTTCCGTATATCTCTTATTTTGTAGTCTCTGTACAGGTCCTTATGCAGAGATGGCATTTAATAGAATTTATTAAATTGAATTCTTTTATTAATTATCATAATAATTGTCATAAATTCAAATGAGTCACTAAACTTGTCTTTTTTTTTTACAAGAGGTCTATCAAACTTAATCAAGCTCTGATTTTTACCAGTATTCATGACATGAGAGGATAGGAATGTCTGACCTGTCAGTTCTGAGGTTAACATTGTACATGAGAACTACTATTCATGGAAAAGTGCAGGATTTTTCTTGAAAACAATTCCAGGAAATATACTGCTATATAGATTGGGTTATATCCATCTAGAATAATATTGAATGTCTGCTATATCCATTGCTTTGTACAAATTTAGCTTATGAGTAATAGAGTCATACAAAGTTTACTAACAGGAAAAAGTAATTGTTTAGACAATGTTCCTCCTCATTGTATCAAAATATTTCACACATAGTTACCAAGTGGAGGTAGAATAAAGAAAGGGTGGTTTTGAAAGCATCTTTTAGAATTCTAATAGGCACCAGAAAAATTTTGCAGTACAATTTTAATTTACTATTAAAAATATTCTCCATGGTATACGTTGTATTATCCTACTTTCCTATTCTCTATTTTGTGTGGTGCTATGTAGTTTTTGTGCTATGAAATATAATCATATTTCAAAGAAATATTAGAAATTACATGAGTATGAAGTAAGTGTAAAAATAGTCATTAGGTAAATACTTTTAAATGGCAGAATCTAATACGCTTTTGTCACTACTGTTTCTTCCACGAAGTTATGAGGTTACTTTTAATTCTAGAAAATACATTTTGAGAAATCAAAGTTGAAAAAAAACAGTACTTATGTCATTTTAGCGTCGAAATGAGATTAATGAGGAATGCAAGATAATGTACAATGCCACAACCAGCTAGCACAAATCAGTGAAACACTAGTAATTGCCTATTTCACACTGTCTCAGAAAATTGGGTATAAAATAACTTAAGCATATAGCAGGCCTAAACTAAGTGAAATCTCTATTAAATTTCCTCATAATTTTCTTCTCTACACCCAAATATTTCAAGTTCCCTTTTCCTCAAAAAATATACTAGGCAACTTATACACCAAAAATGTAAACCAAAAGTAGCATGATGAGTAAATCATCAATGATAAAATATTAAAAATTAAGTTTCAGGGATGACTAAGATAGAGAAAACTTATCACAACCTATCTTCCCCTTTGATCATAATAGAACCTTTGGACAGATTACAAAGCTTGACTACATTACTATGGAAAGTAAACAATAGCAGATGATTTGGCAAGGAAGTCAAACTTGAAAAAGAAAGAAAATGCCATGACTTTACTTCCCCCCTCCCTTTATCTCCTGGTTTTTACCCAAGAGTTGAAGAGGTGGACAAGGAAAATTACATTTTTCAAGACGGAAGATGGGACAACAAAACATCTATCAGCCAGAGAATGGATTGGGAGGAATATCAGTTTTCCTTTTCTATTTCAACCCTGTCCCAAGAAAGCTCTAGTCATGAAGATTCTCTGCTCCCATGGCAGAGTTTATGAAATCTCAGAAAAAAAACCCTCCTTCTGGAATCAAGAGGGACCCCAATGTCCCAAAGAGTGTGGGGGAGACCAAGGTTATTTTGTTTGTTTTCTCTTAGCTTTGTCTGAAGGTGGCCACAGTATTGCAAAACCACACACCAGCATAAAAGGTTAAACCATGAGAAACTCTGGCTTGCAAACCAGAAGACTGGGAAAAGGGGTCACAGGGAGCCAAAAAGTGGCTGAAGGATTGGGAAGGTGAGAGATGGAGAAGGGGATACTTACAAACTATATCTGAACTGCCAAAAACCCAGGCTCACCCCAATCTGTGCACTAATAGAACTGACACCAATAAGCGTGATAAAAGCTTTGAGAACTGGATTGTTGTTGACACCCACACCTAAGTCCTACACAAAGTCTTGAATGAACAGGCACAAGAAAACTCAAATAGCAGAGTATCGACTTTGAAACCTGAACTGACTTATGAGGACTGCCTACAGAAGGCAAATTGAAACTTTTGATCTCAATCTGTGTCTATTGCCTGCTCAAACAAACAAGAGAAAAAAAAATGTATAGTATTCTTCAAAGAATTTTAACAGGACTCACATTTTTCAATATTAAAAAATATCCAAGAAAGCCAAAAAAATCACTTGACATTGAAAGAACTGGGAAAATCTGTGCAACACTGCGAAAAAAAAAAAATAAAAATGTTAATCCCAAGATGACTCAGATGTTAACATCATTGGACAGACTTAAAGCTCTTCATCACCATGTTCCATGAGCCAAAGTTGGTCACTCTCAAAATTAATGGAAATTTTCAGCAGAGGAATAGAAAGTGTATTATAGAATCAGGCGTCAAATAGAAATAAATATAACTGAAAAATACAACATAGGAGATAAAAGCTTCACTGCATGGCTTTCATAATAGATGTGGGAATGGTATAGAAGAGACTTAGTGAACTTTTCCCAATCTTAACATTAAAAGAGAAAAAGATTGAAAATATAAGCAGAGATCAGGCACCTATGGGACAGTATCAGAAGGTATAATGATAATAATTTCATTAGCATTCTAGAAAGAGAAGCCAAAGTGATTGGTGCAGAATGAGAAAATATTTGAAGAAATGATGGTCTAAAAACCATCTCCCAAAAATTTAACAGAGTTTGTTTGATCCTTCTCTTCATTTCATGTAAAATGCTAATTATCCATGCAGTCTTTCCTTAGGAATAGAACTCAAATACTGTATATGGCAAAAATGAAGAAATCCTTTGTCAGTTTCATTGTACCAGATATGACTATGTGCTGGCCAATGGTGTGCAAATAGACATGATTTGATTTACTTTTATGTGATATCCTAGCAATAAAAATGACATGTGTTTCCTTTCTCCTTTTCTCTTTCTCTTTGCTTGAATATGAACCTTTCACATCTAATATTGAATGCTTATTGATGTGAGGATTAAGACAATGTCCTGGGGGGTGAGGGTGAGAGGATGGAGAAAAGCCCAAATATAGGGAAAAAATGGACCACAATCACATGAACTGCAAATCCAAAGACTGTTACCTGATTGAGAAAAAATGGTTTAAATTTCAGTTGGGACTTTGTTATAGGAGCTGTATATTTATCCTAAATTATATAAGATGTTAGCTCAATCACAATTCGTCCCCACCAAAAATAGCCCCTCCCACACATTTTTATCATATTATTTACTTTATTATCTTCACAGGACCTCTTAGCATCTCAATTACCATTTTAATACATTTATCTATAGATTATTTTCTCTATATAAAAGAGATTTTCCCAAGCATGTATGTACGAATTTCTTTTGTTAATTTTAAAATATTGAAGACTGAAGGAATCAGCATGATTTTAATGTTTTCCTTCGATGCAATTATTCTATCAGCTTGCTATAATACTAAGTCCAAAGAAATGATGGAGAACATCTGAACTTAAATATTAGTCAGTTCCCTTATTGATAGCTTAATTAATTTAAAAATGTAAAAATTTGGGGCGCCTGGGTGGCTCAGTGGATTGAAGCCTCTGCCTTCAGCTCAGGTCGTGATCCCGGGGTCCTGGGATCGAGCCCCGCATCAGGCTCTCTGCTCAGCGGGGAGCCTTCTTCCCCCTCTCGCTGTCTCTGCCTGCCTCTCTGCCTACTTGTGGTCTCTGTCTGTCAAATAGATTAAAAAAAAAAAAAAATCTTAAAAATGTAAAAATTTAAATTTTAAATTTTTAAAATTTAAATACAACACTTAATTTAAATGTTGATATTTATTTAAAAAAAAAACCACATGAACCAAGACCCAAAAAGTCACAATATTTAACTCCAAGAAAACTGGACTAAGGATTTGCATTTGCCATTTCTACAAAGCATAATGGACAACAGTTCATATTTTATTTAATTTTCCAACAGTTGGAAGAAAATTTGTCACCAAGTGAGAGGTGGGAGACATTCCAAAATTAACTACAGAGAATATAAGCAGTTCATTCCATGTTTTTCCCAACTTAAAAAACAAACAAACAACAACAAACCTTGTATTTTTGAAACCGTAAAGTTGTTAAAATGAGTATGGCCTGGCGTAAATTAGTAATTTGAGGAGTCATTGTGAATGGTAAAAATTGAGCTACTGGTTCTTTGTACTTCATTTTAAAGTTGGTATCTTGCTACCTTTTAAATTTTAATTTAAATTTAAAATTCCATTAGGACAGTGATTTTACCTGTTTTTGTTATTACTGATGCTTTCTGATTTGCTTTATTTTTTTATCTGTTTGTTAAAGGCAAATATGGCACTAGTTTGCCTAAATGACCAGATTTACATAAACAAATCATTTGTTAACTATAAAGCCACTTTGATCTCTTACTCAAATATATTCAGAGGAATGAAAAGTCTTCTAGAGCAATTGTATTTTATAAATAATCTTAAACCTTTCCTCATGTACAAAAGTATTCTTTGAAACTTGGGTATTTTACTTACAAGTAGTAACAAAACAATGGTGAATCACATCACATAAAAGTTGGAACACCAATGCACTGAGATACCTATTTAGTACTAATAAAATAACTATGCATTCACCAATAAGTATACTTCAGGAGATAATCCTTACAGGTGGGAGAAAGAGGTCTACAGTGAATAAAGAGAGCTGCCCCTTATTATGACTTCATTGACCGCAGGAAATGTGATACCAGACCATGTGAGACCAGCAAGTAGTGTCAGCTGTTTCTCCTTTTACAAGAAGTCCAAAGAGTGATGTCCAAGAATGTCTAATTAATTTAATTGTGTCAACCACATTCATACTTCCATCTTTCTCTGTCAACTCCTTTAGCTTGTGATATTCATTCTCATGTCTGTGTTCTCCAAGTTTAGCTTAAGCCATTGTGAAAACATGATTGCTCAATATTCCAGACACCATGAAAATATTTTAAGCAAGAAGAGAAATGTATAGGAAGAAGGGGGCAAAATTTTTTCTAGAAATGTATAAAAGAACCAGTTCTGTCTTTAAGTAAAGTTGGGAGATATAATTATTTGGCTGGTTACATTGCACAAAAAACAACACTGCACTTTTATTTTGAATGAAGAAAATTGAAAAGGAAAATTTCATATTATCTAGGCAACTAAATCGTGGCTGTATTTTTCCAGATGTCTTTTTCCTGCAGAAAACAAGCCTGTAGAGCATCAGATAATTTGAGGAACACACACAGCCATAAGTATTCTTTCTTTGAAACAGAATACTGAAAGTTAAAAGTACACATTCTAGTGCCCCATTCTCCCAAGTTTCACTGAATGTGTAAAGATAGCTTCCACATTGCCCAGACTACTCACTCCAGGATCAAGATATTATAAACATTAAACATAAGTTTACCAGACCTGAGGACCTATGTAAAGCTATAGCAATGAAGACAGTTTGGTCTTGTACCAGGATAAACAAACAGACCAGTGTAACAGAATAAATAATGTAGAAACAGATCCATATATTTATGGTCACTGGATTTAACTCAAATGAGAAAAATGTAATGTTATGAAGAAGTCATGGACTGTTTAGCAAATGAGACTCTGTAAATTAAATATCCATACTGGGAAAACAGGTGAATCTTGACCTCACATCATTCATAAAAGTCAATCCCAGGTGGTTTATAGATTTGAACAAAAGGTAACACAATAGAAGTGTTAAAAAAAATGGTATATCTCCAAAGCCATGGGCATAAAAATGATTTCTGAAATAATATACAAAATGTATAAAGAAGCAAAACATTGACAAAAGTCACTTCATTAATATTAAAAATTATGTTAATCAAAGACACTATTGGAAACATTAATGAAAAAAAGAGACCTGCAGAAAAGGAAAAAAATACTTGTATTACATAATCTGACAGAACACTTATTTCTAATATACAATTAATCCTATAAATTAATAAGAAAAATAAAGGCATAATGAATTCAGTGAAGTTTCAGGATACAAAATCAACATACAAAAATTAGTTCCATTTTGGGGCACCTGGGTGGCTCAGTGGGTTAAGCCTCTCCTTTGGCTCAGGTCATGATCCTAGGGTCCTAGGATCAAGCCCCGCATCGGGCTCTCTGCTCAGCAGGGAGCCTGCTTCCCCTCAACCCCTACCTGCCTGCCTCTCTGCCTACTTGTGATCTCTCTCTGTCAAATAAATAAATAAAATCTTTTAAAAAAATTAGTTCCATTTCTACATACTAACAACAAACTATTTGAAAAAGAAATTCAGAAAACAATCCCACTTATAATAGCATCAAAAATAATTAAATTCTTAGGAATAAATTTAATCACAGAGGTGAAAAATCTGTACACTGAAAACTATGACATTGTTGAAAGAAATTGAAGAATCCCAATAAGGGCAAAGATGTCTGTATTCACAGTTTGGAAGAATCAAAATTATTAAAAGTACATACTACCCAAAGAAAACTACAGATTATGAATTCTCAAAATTCCAGTGGTATTTTTCAGAAATAGAAAAAATAACCCTGAAATTTGTATGAAACCACAAAGACCCCAAATAGCCAAAGCAATCCTGAGAAAAACCAATCTGGAGGCATCATGAAATCTGGTTTCAAATTATATTTCAAAGCTATAATAATTAAAATGTGTGGTACTGGCATGAAAACAGACACATAGACCAATGGATTGGACTAGAGGGCCCAGAAATAAACCTACACATGTGTGGTCAACTAATCTCTGACAGAGAAGCCAAGAAAACACAATAGGGAAAGGACAATAAATGGTGCTGGAAAACTGGATATTTCCAGCAAAAGAATAAAATTATACTGTTATCTCATTCCATACAAAAGTATCACTCACAATGGATTAAAGATTTAAACACACAACCTGAAACAGAAAAACTCCTAGAGGAGAATAGATGAAAAACTCCTTGACATTAACTTTGGCAATGATTTTTTGTATATCATCCCCAAAATTCAGGTAACAAAAGCAAAATTAGCAAGTGGGACTATATCAAACCAAAAAGCTTCTGCATAGCAGAAGAAATAAATTAAGAGGCGACCTATGAAATGGGAGAAAATATTTGCAAACTATATATATCCAATACCATGTTAATATCCAGAATAATAACAAATTCATGCAATTCAATAGCAAAAACCACGAATAACCCAGTTTAAAAGCAGGCAAAGAAATAGAATAAGACATGTTGCCAAGAAGATATACAAAGACCAACAGTCACATGAAAAGGTGCTCAGTATGACTAATCAGAAAAATACAAATCTCAACCAAGTGACATACCACCTGATACTTGTTAGGATAGTTATTATAAAAAAGACAAGAGGGGATGCCTGGGTGGCTCAGTTGGTTAAGCAGCTGCCTTCAGCTCAGGTCATGATCCCAGCGTCCTGGGATCGAGTCCCACATCGGCCTCCTTGCTTGACAGGGAGCCTGCTTCTCCCTCTGCCTCTGCCTGCTACTCTGTCTGCCTGTGCTCACTCTCTCTAACAAATAAATAAATAAAAAATAAAATCTTAAAAAAAAAAAAAGACAAGAGTTAACAAATGCTGGCAAGAATGTGGAGAGAAGGAAACAGTTGTGCACTATATATATACATATAATATATATGTGTGTACATATACTGTACATATATATCTACACACACATATATAAGAATACACACACACACACACACACACACACACACATATGGTGAACTATTGTTCAGCCATGAAAAAGAATGGAATCCTGCCATTTTCAATAAAATGTATGAACCTGGAGCACAGTATATTAATGAGTTAAGCCAGACAGAGAATAAATACTATATGATCTTATTTATATATGTAATCTAAATAAGTTGAACTTAAAGAACAAGAGAGTACCGCAGAGGTAACTAGGGGCTGAGGGCTGGATGAAATGGGGAGATTTTAGTCTGAGGGTATAAACTTCCAGTTATAAGATGACTAAGTACTGGGAATATAATGTACATCAGGGTGATTACAGTTAAGAATAATGTATTTTATACTTGAAATTTGCTAAGAGAATTACTCTTAAGAGTACTCACCACACAAACACACACACATATACACACAAAAGGTTCACTTTGTGAGATGAGCAATGTGTTAATTAATTTGATTATGGTAATCATTTTAAAATGTATATATATGTCAAACCATCACATTATATAACTTAAATATAAATAATGTTATTAGTGAATGATATATTTATTCCTCATTATATGTAGGGGGAAAAAAAGAGAAAGAGGTATCACAATAGAATGTGGGCCAAAGGACACAAACACACACTTCAAAGAGTGGTAAAAAAAATGAACAGAAAAGTGCTTGTCTTTTTTTGCCATAGGGGAAATGAGAGATGAACCCTCAATGAAATATTACTACATAAATACTCAAACTGTTAAAATGAAAAAGACAAAAAATGTATCAAACCAACTATACTCCCATACATTGCCAATAGGTGTTAAAATTTGAAAACTACTTTAAGAACTGTTTACTAAGGGACGCCTGGGTGGCTCAGTTGGTTAAGCGGCTGCCTTCGGCTCAGGTCATGATCCCAGCGTCCTGGGATCGAGTCCCACATCGGGCTCCTTGCTCAGCAGGGAGCCTGCTCCTCCCTCTGCCTCTGCCTGCCTCTCTCTCTGCCTGTGCTCGCTCTCTCTCTCTCTCTCTCTAACAAATAAATAAATAAAATCTTAAAAAAAAAATTTTAAAAGAACTGTTTGCTAAGATCTAGAAAAACTGAGCAAATGCATATAGCATAACCCAGCGATTGCATTCTTAGGTACATAGCCAACGGAAATATGTGCAAATGTTCAGTAAGAAACATGCAGAATGTTCATAGCAGCTCTTTGTAATAGCCCCAAACTGGAAACAATCCAAATGTCCCTTAGCATTTGAATGGATAATGCATAGTATTTTCACAGAACTGAATATTATACAACACAAGAATTAAATAAATTTTTGCTAAAAACTCAAATATACAACAACATTAAGTTAAATCAAGCACACATACTAAAACGTCTCATTTATGGAAGTAAAAAATCAGGCAAAAGTGATCAGTGGTATTAAAAATCAGGATAGTGATTGCCATTTGGGAGGTGTTGTCTAGGATGGGACAAGAGAGAGGCTTCTGGGTTGTTAGTATTATTTCATTTCTTGATCCAGGTACTGAATCTGAAGCTGAAAGCTGAAAACTTAGAATTTATGCATTTTGCGTATATATGTTACAATTTAATGAAAAATTTTAAATCTAGATACATAATTGGTAAATGTCTTCACATTAAAATAAATGTAACAATCCATAAGATTGTAAAATAAAAATAAAAATTTCTCAGCAAATTCCTTCTTCTCTATTATACTTTAATACTCCCCACCTCAAAAGCAATCATTTTAATAGTATAGTGTGGAAGAAACCATTATCTTCATAGATATAAATGTATGTAGAGATCTCTGAATTGGAGATATTTTTACATCAGTACTTCAAATCTACTTTATTCAGTTTGGCATCTACATAAATTTCCACAGAATGGTTACAATTACCCATTTTTCAATTACAGATAATGAATTTGTTTCCTAGTCTTCTATTTTATACAAGGAGTCAGCTGTATTTATATATACATGCAGGTACCTCTGTAAAAAGATGTTCTAGATTTAGAATTGATAATCTGATAGATGAATACATTTTACATATTGAAATGTGCTGCCAAACTGTTCCCTATATGTATAAAGTACACATTTTATGGTATTAATTTAGATAAAATTATATTGTACCTTTAACTATAGAAAATTATTGGGATGCCTGGGTGGCTCAGTTGATTAACTATAGAAAATTATCACATTTACAAGTGATAAAAATTCAAATATTATTTACCCTTACAGAATTAACCAATTTATGGACACAAAAGTTACTTAATCTATGAAATAAAAAATCAGCCTCATTCAAAGATGACAAAGAAGAAAGTCTAAGTCATAAAATATATAAACTTTGATGCAGTATGTGGGGTTTTTAGCAAGGATTCCCAAAATAAAATATGGTATTCTTGATCAATGTATTTAGGAAGGATGAAAATCTAAGAGATCATTAATAGAAATTACTGCAAGATGTTGATTTTCTTGAGTGTCATACCAACAACTGATGTATTCAACATTCTTCCCTGAGCATACAAATTCTGTTTCCTGAACAGAGTAAGCATGCCAGATCCCACAGTCCTTCTCATAGACACTTCCCACTAGTGGAGAACCTGACCCAAAGGAGTCAATCTACTTAGAAGTATTTTGTTAAGGGGTTGCTCTAAGAGGAAATGAAGAGATTAATGAGATCATTATCTCTCGAATGGAGTTGTCATCTAGACAAGAGAGTTAACCAGCTGGTGTAATAGGAAGGAACACCAAGATACATGGAGATAGATAAAGGGAGAGAAAGTAGCTGAGTCTCTATTAATGTTGGAGGACCAGAGACAGAACCAACTATCTTCCTGGTCTAGTTACCTGAGTTGCTGACAGTCTTAATATAATAGAGGTTCATGAATAAAATTCTAAGCAACATTATGTTTGGCTGAGATGGCTGATTTCTTTACTTCTACTCATACCCTTATATAGAACCACTTATTAAGCCTATAAAATAATGCATAGGGTAAGTCTAGAAATACATAAAGATTTCCTGGTGAAAATGTACACTGTTGGTGATTAAAGAGTTTCTGAAACAACTGCAAAGTAGTCATAGTGATTAGAATGTTACTATTGGGAAAAATAATTAAAAAGTGATTTCAAGCAAAACATTTAACCCGAATAAGTAAAATTTCCTTTTTTTATTATTTTATGTTAGTCACCATTCAGTACATCATTAGTTTTTGATGTAGTGTTCCAAGATTCATTAGTTGCGCGAAATACCCAGTACTCATTACAACACATGCCTTCCTTAATACCCATTACCAGGTATTAGCCATCAGGGAAATTCAAGTCAAAACTACAATTGAGTTGTCACCTTACACCAGTAAGGCTGGCAAAGATTAACAAGGCAGGAAACAACAAATATTGGAGAGGATGTGGAAAAAGGGGAACCCTCTTTCATTGTTGGTGGGAATGCGAGCTGGTACAGCCACTTTGGAAAATGGTATGGAGGTTCCTCAAGAAGTTAAAAATAGAACTACCCTGTGACTCAGCAATTGCACTACTGGGTATCTACTCCAAAGATACAGATGTAGTGAAAAGAAGGGTCATATGCACCCCAGTGTTCACAGTGGTAAGATCCATAATGGCCAAACTATGGAAGGAGCTGAGATGCCTTCCAACAGGTGAATGGATAAAGAAGATTTCGTTCATATATACAATGGAATATTACTCAACCATCAGAAAGGATGAATACGCACCATTTTCATCAACATGAATGGAACTGGAGGGATTGTGTTAAGTGAAATAAATCAAGCAGAGAAAGACAATGATCATATGGTTTCATTCATATGTGGAACATCAGGAATAACTTAAATTTTCTGATGGAGACAACAGAAGGCTAACAAACTCCATGACACCTATAAAGTGGAAGGTAATGTTAGTCTTTCTCTAATGCATCCAGCAAACAGATTTATTTGTTGCATAGACAAAAGATACTAGCCTACAGATAACAGAGTTTGGGAAAAAACAAATATGATGGTTACTTACATCACAGATTGAAGAGGCAAGAAACTCAATGTTTAATAATACCAATCTACTTTAATTGATGTATTTTAACATATATTTTAATAGCTGGAGTATTAGTTACATGTTACAATTCTCATAATTCTTCTCTAATGTTTATTTTTGCACATATTTTTAATAGATTTTTTCACATATGAATGAAACCATAAGATAATTGTCTTTCTCTGCTTGATTTATTTCACTTAACATAACTATTTAGCTGAACTCCTGCAACCTGATGTCATTTGAGTCTGCTACTCCTCCACCATCTTGTCTCTTTCCCTTATTGAGTGAATCTTAAAATTAGCCTAGATTGTTGCCTCTATAACATGACATAAAACATCTCATAGGAAGAGTTAGCTTGAAATCTTCCATCTGAGTTCAAAACCATGACAGAGGCTTACTGTAATCATTATTATTAAAATTTTTTCTGAAAGTAGGAATCAACACAATTTGTCCACAAAGAATAACAAAACATAAAGTTTTTAAAGAAGCAGATGATATTTTATAGACAATGATATTTTATACTTTTAACTAAAGACAGACAGAAAGAGAAATGATTATGGTGGCTGGTTAAAAAGCAGTTGTATATATACCCCAAATCAGATAAAATGTAAGTGAAGAAAAGTTTTTTTCCACAGGAGCAAGGACATGTATAACATCTCAGAAACACAAAAACTACAACAAGAAATGTGTAAGTACTATTTAGAGAAAAGTTTTAAAAAATTCTATCAAGCACTTTTAATACAGAAGGTTTTAATAAACACTCAATATTTTGAAGCTATCCATCTCTCTAATTAATATAATATTAATTACAATCAAGTAGCATCTTTTGAAAAAAATCCAGCCAAGACCTAGTTCACCAATCAAGGAGAACAGCAGAACTCCAGAGATAGGGTAAAGCAATGCATGGAATTCATGGCTTTCTCCTCATGATCCTTTAGTCTTGCAAAGTTAAATTAAATTTTTAAAATTTTATTATTTTTTAATTCTATTTTTCTAACTTTTCTCCTTTCCTCTTTTAAAGTTTTTAAACTAGTTTTTCTTAACAATAACTTTCTAAAAAAATATTTTTAAACCTTCATTAGTATAGCCATATTTTATTCTTTATTGTATTTAACCTTATTTTTTGTATACATATAGGATTATTTTTTTTCTAAAAAATTTTGGGGGACTCCTGGTTGGCTCAGTTGGTTAAGCGGCTGCCTTTGGCTCAGGTCATGATCTCAGCATCCTGGGATCGAGTCCCACATTGGGCTCCTTGCTCGGCAGGGAGGCTGCTTCTCCCTCTGCCTCTGCCTGCCACTCTGTCTACCTGTGCTCGCTCCTGTGCTCTCTCTCTCTCTCTGACAAATAAATAAATTTTTTAAAAAAATCTTAAAAAAAATAAATAAAAAATTTTGGGACATAATTTCTTCTAATCAAAATATATCCTAAATCTAGAACAGGGTTTTTTCCTAGTCTTCAGCCAGAGCACATTCTCTCCCCCCTTTTCTTTTCCTTCTTTCTTTTTCCAACCAACTTATCTTATCAATTCCTTTTTTTAGAATTTTTTAAAAATTTTCATCTTTACAGTTATATTCCATCCCTTCATCATGTTTACCCTTATTTTTGTATATATATAAGTTTTTCTTCTTTAAAAATTTGGGAGGTAGTTTCTTCTAAGAGACCAAAATACAACCAAAATCAAGTGGGTGGCCCTGTTCTATTCACCAGTCTAATAAGTATATATTTAGATATATGTATATATATATATATATATACATATACATATATTTAAATTTCTTTTTACCCCTTTCTTCACACCCGGTTTGGGGTATCCTCTGATTTGGTTAGTGTATATTTTTCTGAGGTCTTTGCCACACTTTTAGTATTTTACTCTCTCACTCATATACTTTTATTTGGATAAAATGACAAGGCAGAAAAACTCACCACAAAAAAAAAAAAAAAAGAACAGTAGACAGTACTGATGGCTAGGGACCTAATCAATATAGACATTGATAATATGTCAGATCTAGAGTTCAGAATGATGATTCTCAAGGTGTTAGCTGGGCTCTAAAAAGGCATGGAGGATATTAGAGAAACTCTGGAGAAATAAAAGAACTAAAATCTAACAAAGCTGAAATCAAAAAAGGAATTAATGAGGTACACTCAAGAATGGAGGCTATTACTGCTAGGATAAATGAGGCAGAAGATAGAATTAGTGATATAGAAGACCAAATGATGGGGAATAAAGAAGCTGAGCAAAAGAGACACAAACAACTACTAGACCATGAGGGGAGAATTCAAGAGATAAGTGATACCATAAGATGAAACAATATTAGAATAATTAGGAGTCCAGAAGAAGAAGGAAGAGAGAGGGGGGTGAAGGTATATTGGAGCAAATTATAATAGAGAATTTCTGTAATATGGCAAAGGGAACGAGCATCAAAATCCAGAAGACACAGAGAATCCCCCTGAAAATCAATAAAAATAGGTCCACACCCAGTCACCTATTAGTAAAACTTACAAGTCTTAGAGACAAAGAGAAATCATAAAAGCAGCTCGGGACAAGAAGTCTGTAACATACAATGGTAGAAATATTAGATTGGCAGCAGACTTATCCATAGAGACCTGGCAGGCCAGAAAGAACTGCCATGATATATTCAGAGCACTAAATGGGAAAAATATGCAGCCAAGAATATTATATCCAGCTAGGCTGTCACTGAAAATAGAAGGGGAGATAAAAAGCTTCCAGGACAAACAAAAATTAAAATAATTTGCAAACACCAAACAAGCCCCATAAGAAATATTGAAAGGGGTCCTCTAAGCAAAGAGAGAGCCAAAAAGTAGTAGACCAGAAAGGAACAGAGACAATATACAGTAACAGTCACCTTACAGGCAATACAATAGCACTAACTTCATATCTTTCAATAGTTACCCTGAATGTAAATGGGCTAAATGCCCCAATCAAAAGACACAGGGTAACAGAATGGATAAAACAAACAAACAAACAAACAAACAAAATATCAATATGCTCTCTGCAAGAAACTCAATTTAGACCCAAAGACACCTCCCGATTTAACGTGAGGGGGTGGAAAACAATTTACCATGCTAATGGACATCAAAAGAAAGCTGGGGTGGCAATCCTTATATCAGATCAATTAGATTTTAAGCTAAAGACTATAAAAGAGATGAGGAAGGACACTCATACTCACACTCAAAGAGTCTGTCCAACAGGAAGATCTAAAAATTTTAAACATCTATGGCCCTAACATGGGAGCAGCCAAATATATAAAACAATTAATAACAAAATCAAAGAAACATATTACCAATAATACAATAATAGTAGGGAACTTTAACACCCCCCCCCCTCACTGAAATGGACAGATCATCCAAGCAAAAGATCAACAAGGAAATAAAAGCCTTAAATGACACACTGGACCAGATGGACAGCACAGATATATTCAGAACATTCCATCCCAAAGCAACAGAATACACATTCTTGTCTAGTGCACATGGAACATTCTCCAGAATAGATCACACCTTGGGTCACAAATCAGGTCTCAACTGGTACCAAAAGACTGGGATCATTCCCTGCATATTTTCAGACCACAATGCTCTGAAGTTAGAACTCAATCACAAGAGGAAAGTTGGAAAGAACTCAAATACATGGAGGCTAAAAGAGAATCCTACTAAAGAATGAATGGGTCAACCAGGAAATTAAAGAAGAACTGAAAAAATTCATGGAAACAAATGATAATGAAAACACAACTTTTCAAAATCTTTGGGACACAGCAAAGGCAGTCCTGAGAGGAAAGTATATAGCCATACAAGACTTTCTCCAGAAACAAGAAAAGTCTCAAGAACACAACCTATCCTTACATCTAAAGGAGTTGGAGAAAGAACAGCAAAGAAAGCCTAAACCCAGCAGGAGAAGAGAAATAATAAAGATCAGAGCAGAAATCAATGAAAGGGAAACCAAAAGAACAGTAGAACAAATCAACGAAACTAGGAGATGGTTCTTTGAAAGAATTAATAAGACTAATAAAAGCCTGGCCAGACTTATAAAAAAGAATAGAGACAGGACACAAATAAATAAAATCATGGGGGCACTGGGGTGGCTCAGTGGGTTAATCCTCTGCCTTTGGCTCAGGTCATGATCCCAGAGTCCTGGGATCGAGCCCCACATTGGGGGCTCTCTACTCAGCGGGGAGCCTGCTTCCCCCTCTCTTTCTGCCTGCCTCTCTGCCTACTTGTGACCTCTCTCTCTCTGTGTGTCAAATAAATAAATAAAATCTTTATAAATAAATAAATAAATAAATAAATAAATAAATAAAATCATGAATTATAGAGGAGAGATCACAACAACACCAAAGAAATACAAACAATTATAAGAACATATTATGAGCAACTATACACAGGCTAATTTGACAATCTGGAAGAAATGGATGCATTCCTAGAGACATATAAACTACCCAAACTGAACCAGGAAGAAATAGAAAACCTGAACAGACCCATAACCAGTAAGGAGATGAAGCAGTCATCAAAAATCTCCCAACAAACAAGATCCCAGGGTCAGAGTACTTCCCAGGGGAATTCTACCAAACATTTAAAGAATTAATATCTATTCTCCTGAAACTGTTCCAAAAAATAGAAATGGAAGGAAAACTTCCAAACTCATTATATGAGGCCAGCACTACCTTGATTCCAAAACCAGACAAAGACCCCATAAAAAAAGAGTATTACAGACCATATCCTTATTGAACACAGATGTGAAAATTCTCACCAAAATACTAGCCAATAGGATCCAACAGTACACTAAAAAGATTATTCACCACAAACAAGTGAGATTTATTCCTGGGCTGCAAGTTTGGTTCAACATCTGCAAATCAATCAATGTGATACAGTACATTAATAAAAGAAAGAACAAGAACTATATGATACTTTCAATAGATGCTGAAAATTCATTTGACAAAGTAAAGCATCCTTTCTTGATCAAAACTCTTCCAAGTGTATGGATAGAGGGTACATTCCTCCATATCATCAAAGCCATCTATAAAAAACCCACGGCAAGTATCATTCTCAATGGAGGAAAAACTGAGAGCTTTTCCGTTAAGGTCAGGAACACGGCAGGGATGTCCGCTATCACCACTGCTATTCAACATAGTACTAGAAGTCCTAGCCTCAGCAATCAGACAACAAAAAGAAATTAAAGGCATCCAAATCGGCAAAGAAGAAGTCAAACTATCGCTCTTTGCAGATGATATGATACTATATGTGGAAAACCCAAAAGGCTCCACTCCAAAACTGCTAGAGCTTGTACAGGAATTCAGTAAAGTGTCAGGATATAAAATCAATGCATAGAAATCAGTTGCATTTCTTTACACCAACAACAAGACAGAAGAAAGAGAAATTAAGGAGTCAATCCCATTTACAATTACACCCAAAACCATAAGATACCTAGGAATAAACCTAACGAAAGAGGCAAAGAATCTATACTCAGAGAACTATAAAGTACTCATGAAAGAAATTGAGGAAGACACAAAGACATGGAAAAATGTTCCATGCTCATGGATTGGAAGAATAAATATTGTGAAAATGTCTATGCTACCTAAAGCTATCTACACATTTAATGCAATGCCTCTCAAAATCCCATCCAATTTTTTCAAAGAAATGGAACAAATAATCCTAAAATTTATATGGAACCAGAAAAGACCTCGAATAGCCAAAGGAATATTGAAAAAGAAAACCAAAGTTGGTGGCATCACAATTCCAGACTTCAAGCTCTACTACAAAGCTGTCATCATTAAGACAGTATGGTACTGGCACAAAAACAGACACATAGATCAATGGAACAGAATAGAGAGCCCAGAAATAGACCCTCAACTCTATGGTCAACTAATCTTCGACAAAGCAGGAAAGAACATCCAATGGAAAAAAGACAGCCTCTTCAACAAATGGTGTTGGGAAAATTGGACAGCCACATGCAGAAAAATGAAATTGGACCATTTCCTTACACCATACACGAAAATAGACTCAAAATGGATGAAGGACCTCAACGTGAGAAAGGAATCCATCAAAATCCTTGAGGAGAACACAGGCAGCAACCTCTTCGACCTCAGCCGCAGCAATTTCTTCCTAGGAACAACGCCAAAGGCAAGGGAAGCAAGGGAAAAAATGAAGTATTGGGACTTCATCAAGATCAAAAGCTTTTGCACAGCAAAGGAAACAGTCAACAAAACCAAAAGACAACTGACAGAGTGGGAAAAGATATTTGCAAATGACATATCAGATAAAGGGCTAGTATCCAAAATCTACAAAGAGCTTAGCAAACTCAACACCCAGAGAACAAATAATCCAATCAAGAAATGGGCAGAGGACATGAACAGACATTTATGCAAAGAAGACATCCAGATGGCCAACTGACACATGAAAAAGTGCTCCACATCACTGGGCATCAGGGAAATACAAATCAAAACCACAATGAGATACCACCTCACACCAGTCAGAATGGCTAAAATGAACAAGTCGGGAAATGACAGATGCTGGCGAGGATGTGGTGAAAGGGGAACCCTCCTACACTGTTGGTGGGAATGCAAGCTGGTGCAACCACTCTGGAAAACAGCATGGAGGTTCCTCAAAAAATTGAAAATAGAGCTACCTTATGACCCAGCAATTGCACTACTGGGTATCTATCCTAAAGATACAAACGTAGTGATCCGAAGGGGCACGTGTACCCGAATGTTTATAGCAGCAATGTCCACAATAGCCAAGTCATGGAAAGAACCTAGATGTCCATCAACAGATGAATGGATAAAGAAGGGGTGGTATATATATACAATGGAATACTATGCAGCCATCAAAAGAAATGAAATCTTACCATTTGTGACAACATGGATGGAACTAGAGCGTATTATGCTTAGCGAAATAAGTCAACTGGAGAAAGACAACTATCACATGATCTCCCTGATATGAGGAAGTGGAGATGCAACGGGGGTGGGGGTTAAGGTGGTAGAAAAAGTAAAAATGAAACAAGATGGGATCGGGAGGGAGACAAACCAAAAGAGACTCTTAATGTCATAAAACAAACTGAGGGGGGTGGGGGGAAGAGGGGTTGGGAGAGGGTGGTGGGGTTACATTATATGTTTAAATAAAGCTTAAAAAAAAGATAAATGATCTTCTGATATGTATCAGGGGTCTTAGAAATGTTAGTACTTCCAACCTACTAATCTCATGTCTGGGAGTTGATCTTAGGGATACAACATAAAATGCAAGATATGCCCTCGGGCCAGCATTTATGATGATAGTTAAGCATGCTTAAGGCACATTGGTAAAAGTGAATGAATAAGTAAATAAATGATTGAATGATTAATGGAAAATAGTAATGGAAAAACTGGTAACCATAATAGGAGAATGGTTGATATACATTCCCTGAATAGTTAATATGAATCTAATAATGATGGTTCTGAAAATTATGTAAGTACATGGAGAAATAGTTACTGGGGAAAAAGCGGAGTAGAAAAAGATACTCCATTTTGATAGAACGATTACAATGCAGACCTACGTTTATAGATGAAAAGCTTGAGGGGAAAACACCAAACTATAATGGTGATGGTTATGTCCCTCTGTTCTCTATTTTTCCAGAGTTCTTCACTGTATTTAATTCATTTTTATAATGTGAAAAGGTAAATACTTTGGGACTGTTCACTTTAAACTTACGTCTGAGGTGTCTGAAACATCAAAGTGACAATAAATAATAATTAATTAGAAAAAAAAAAGAATTATATAATTGCTGGGGTGCCTGGGTGGTTCAGTGGTTAAGCACCTGCCTTCGGCTCAGGTCATGATCCTAGGGTCCTGGGATGGAACCCCGCATCAGGCTCCCTGCTCAGCGGGAAGCCTGTTTATCCCTCTCCCACTCCACCTGCTTGTGTTCCCTCTCTCGCTGTCTCTTTCTCTCTCTGTCGAATAAATAAATAAAACCTTAAAAAAAAAAAAAGAATTATATGACCGTTGTGGATACCCTTCAATCCTTCTCTGGAGTTTTCCCCTATGGAGCAAATGCAGTAGGACCCATTATAAGATGTACATCTTAGAAAAATATATTGGATTCTTACCCTAGGGCCCTTGTGACCTTGGACAAATTGCTTAACCTCTCTGTCCTTCAGTTTTTCACCTTTAAAACAAAGTAAATAATGAACTGCCTGCCTTGTAGTATTGTTAGCAGTGTTTGGTAAATAATCCATTTAAAAAATCCTTTTATTTCTGAAAAAAAGATGGATCACAAACATGTGCTTTAAAACTACTCTGTATTTCATATCACTTTATTTTTTATGTTTAAACTTTACTGTCCTTATATCAAAATCTGCATTTGGATTTTAAAGAGCTTTAAATAAGAATTTTCATATCTAATCTAAAATACCAAGTATGAAATATATAAATGTATATTACATTTGTATTACTTCATGTATTTTAATCTATTACTTTATTATTGAAATCAGGCCTATCATTTGAGATTGTTTGTCTAGTATTCTTTATGAATATTCAGTTTTTCTTTTCTCTTAAAGTCTCTATTTAAAAAAGTAATAATAACTCTAGTCTTTTCCTGGTATTCTTTCCTTTGAGCAAACACTTTATCTTTGTTCCAGTCCAGTGTTCATTACCACATCAATAAGGCTGTTTGGTTTGCTTTCCATCTTAATATGACTGTTTATATATTTTCTCTGTTGCTTTTACTAACTACTCTGCTTGCCAATTGTGCTCTGTTTGAAGTATACATATCCTCCATCTGCCGTAACATTTTGTACCCATATCCCAGCTGTACCAATTCTATTAATTGCATACTATTTATTGAACTTTATTACCCAGAATTAATCTTATGTGTTAAACCAGAATTACTTAGGAACAAAGTCGTCCCAGATTCAATATTTTGTTCTTAGAGTTCATTTGTAAAATAAAACATTTGTGCTTTTAGTTTTCTTTGAATTGTGGCCCTTAAATGAATCTAAAAAATATTTGATCCATTCACCTTGCCACAAATGGTTTTCTTTTGCGTGTGAGAAAAATATACCACCTCTCACTCTCTTTGAAAACAGTGCACTGGTGATGATTTTGAAGTGCATTGTATAGATTCCGGCAATAGTATAGTCCAGAATCTATAGCTGAAAGCTTTCATTCACTATCTGCCTCCTAATAGATCTAATAGCATTAGACCTATCACTAAACCTCTCAGAGTCTCAATGTTCTACTTTGTAAATTGTAAAATTGGCATTTTAAACATCTTTCCCATAGAATGGCTTAAATAATAGTAACTTTAAGTGGACTAACATGCATGCAGCAAGGTTCTTGTTCAGTGCCTGAAACTGTTTGCCTTTTCATAAAATAAAGAAATTAGACTGGAAGGAAGGAAGTCCCTTTCTTTTGTAATTCTCACTGGTCCTGGGATACAGTTTACATGTTATAATATGAATTCATTTCTATTTCCTATCCATATACTGTTTTTCCTGTCTTCCCAACACTTTGTTTTCTAGAACTCCTTCTTTGTAGTTATTTCCACCTTTCAGTCACAAGTCCTTACAGCCTAAGTAATATTGAGGATAAAACTTTGACTGAAACAGACACAATGGTGATGTTTCTGATCCAGTTATAAAAAGTTGTCATTTCTTCATCTACCACGAGTGATGATTTGCCCAGAGCATAGAGCTTTGTCACTTGAAGCCGGATTGGGTTTGAATCCTGGATCTAATTATTTCAGCAGACTAGGGCAAATCTGTTAAACTTTCTGAAATGTTCTTATTTTCTCTGAAACAAAATAATATAATACTTCTTTCCTTACTTTCCAAATTCCTGTGAGAATCAAATATAATAATGCTCTACATTTTGTACCTTAAAAATGCCAAGAAACTATTAGTTGTGTTTATTTATATGACATTATGAATTACTTGTCAATTTTAAAAGCTGAGGAGCCTCATCATGGAGACTGACCCTCTCTTGTGAAGATGGTTGGAGAGAAAAATAACCTGTAATCCTTTGCCACATTGTATATATGCCAATCTAGTCAGAGAATGAGGCAAGAAAATTGTCCCCTGGACTGGAAGATAAGAAGTGATTCCCACAGCTCCTGAGAAGGGCCCTGTTTTTGCAGGTGTCTAGCCAGGCTCTGGAGAGCCCTATCCTAGTTAACAGTTAGATTTTCAAGGGTGATTAGTGCTTAGTCCCTGATGCATTCAGCCAACCCAAGCTACTAAGACTTATCTGGAAATTATTACAAGGCATGTTTGGGAGCTAAAATTCATCAAATTAAAGGTAGCAAAACCTCACATAATTTATCTAAACATATCTCTATGGATACCCTCTCTCAACTTCTCTCCTTTCCCTGACTCAACTCTACCTAGAAGTACGGGAAGTAAACTCATCCAGAACAGAAACAAGCACAAGTCTGAGCCACGAGAATTGCTGAAGCCTTGGCCATGCAAGCTAGGACAAGCCGATTTTAATTTATTAAGAGTGTAATCTGGGGCTCATGAAACTTAACTAAAGACTGAAAAACTAGGTTTAGAAAATGAGCAGGAAAAAAGAAGGCTGGAAACAGGGACCATAGAAAACTCCACTTAAATTCTACTGACTTCACAGAAAGAAGAGGCTGCAATAATTATCGCATCTCATTATCATGTTCTCATGTCAATCACTTAAGATTCAAACAGGTAGGAGATAGAGTATAATAGACTGAGCCTAAACCAACTTAGAGAGCTCTGATGGTCCAGGAGAGGGATACTGAAGATATAACACCTTCAGCTTTTAAACTGAGGGTGGCCACTCTTTCCTACCAGGAATACACACAATTGAGGATTGCCTACAGGGGAGAATTTTTTTTGTTTCTAAAAGGATCCCAGAATGACAAATTACACTTCACTGACCTAAATCATGGTCTCCCATGGTCCAACTGAAGCATGATTGTTCTGGGTAAAGGTTCTTACACATTTTCTTAAAATCATGAACAATAAATCAACAAAACCAGCAGAGCCATGTTATAAAGCACAGCTCTGCAGGAGTATATTTTGTCAGTACCGCGGACAGGGGGATCTACAACCCGCCAAATGGTGTTCAGTTCCTTCTATATAGTACGTAATGAGCATTCATCTCAGCACTCAGCTACAGGCAATATAAGAGATTTGAGTCAGCTATTGGGTGAAATTTTGCCTGTTTATAGATTCCTACCAGAAACCAAAATACCACTTGCTAGCTATCCATTAAGAGCTGTGACAGGCACTATTATCTATTTACCCCAAAACAACTCACAGGCCAATCCCTCTTCTTTGCTGCTAGATCTTACCTTTTCATTTAGAAACTAAAAGTGTCAAATACTCATTTCCCTTGTCTCCCTCTTTCATCTTGGGGATGGACAAATGACTCAATAGTTGCCACTAAAATTTCACAGTAAGTCACCTGAGTAGAATCCTGACAAAAAATGAGGTGCTGGCGGGGGGTGGAAGGGGACTTTCTTCTAATTCTTTTTTTTTTTTATATTGAAATCTGAGGCTGTGCTACACAGATTTGCTATGGACATTCAAGTACCTTAAGAAGATAGTGGAGTTAATTTTAGAGAATTGAACTCAGAAAGCCTTGATATCACCTCCTTCTGGAATTCTTGATATGTAGAAAATCTGTCCAGTTTTTAAGCCTTTTTAGACAAGTTTTCTGTTATTGCAACCAAAAGCATACTAACCAATACACAAATTGAGAATGGAAGAGGGTGGGTACAATTAAGAGTTCCTAAAATCAGGAATTGGCAGAACAGAGGATACAGAATTGAGAACTGAACCATCACAGGCTGGAAAGCTGGAGGTCATCATAAAGGATTAAACACATGATTAAACAGTCTCTTGATATTCCACAAAATATTAAATAGCCCTTGAATCTTTAATGTTATGGGGAATGACAGGAAAATTCAGAATATTGCTATTTTTTATTTATTCCTTGTGGCTTTTTGTGAGGTACTATATAAAAGGTAAATGTAGTCTAAAGTCAGCTGGTCTGGAAGAAAGCAAGAAGGAAATACAGTCTTCTACTATTGGCAGTTCCTATCTCATGCCTTAACTTCTACTGGGCTAGTGAGTCTGAGCCTTTTTAAAGGATTGAGATTTAGGCCAGTTTCTGTGTGGCAATAGTGGCCCAACAATTATCTGACTTACAACTGGCCCCAGTTGTAAGAGCAATGCTGCCTTCCAAACTCTGCTTATAGTAGAGAAACCATTTATGCCTGCTTTTTAGGGCTTCCTCAAAATATCTACAGATTTTCTTCTTTGAGAAAAAAACTTGAATTTATTATACAAGCATGCCCTGGGTTTAATACAAATTAATTTATACACTGAGACTGCAAACTTTTTATCACATTTATAAACATGTATGGCTTTGGGGTGCCTGGGTGGCTCAGTCAGTTAAGCATCTGCCTTCGGCTCAGGTCATGATCTCAGGGTCCTGGGATCGAGTCCCCTTAGGCTCCCTGCTCAGTGTGGAGACGTCGTCTCCTTCTCCCTCTGCCCCTCCCCACTGCTCATGCTAGTTTTCTTGTTCTCTCAAACAAATAAAAAATTTGAAAAATGTATGGCCTTAACAAAGAATTCAAACACTGGTACCATTAAATAGTAGTTCAAGAAATAGTGTGCCTCACGGCAAACAAACACAATATGAGATAACACATTTACATCAAAAATATTCAAAGGGTGATTATTTCCTAAATAAAGAATTTGTCACTTACAAGAAAGGTTATACAACCTCCAAAGGACTTCTAAAATTTTCATATGATATTTTAGAAGTTTAAGTTACATTTTATTCATAACATATATATATATGGTTACAACATAAGCTATTTCTGTGGGTTATTCTTTAAGTCAACAATTATTTAAACCATAGATTGGAAAACTACGACCTTCAGACTAGATGCTTATTTTGTAAATAAAGCTTGTGGAACACAGCCATGTCATTTGTTTCAAACTATCTATGGCTACTCTGGAATACATTGGTAGAGTTGAGTGACTGAGGCCCATAGTATTTCTGCAAGCCCGAAATAGTATTTTAAAGAAACACTGTTTGGGACCCCTGGGTGGCTCAGTTGGTTAAGCGGCTGCCTTCGGCTCAGGTCATGATCCCAGCGTCCTGGGATCGAGTCCCATATCAGGCTCCCTGCTCGGCAGGGAGTCTGCTTCTCTCTCTGCCTCTGCCTGCCTCTGTCTGCCTCTCTGTCTGCCTGTGCTCGCTCTCTCTCTCTAACAAATAAAAAAAAAAAAGAAAAAGAAAAAGAAAAGAAATACTGTTTAAGAAAAAAAGTATGCCAATATGCCAATTCCTGCTCTATTTTTTAAAGTAAACTGATAACTATATTAAGATGTGAAAATATGTTTTTCTAAGGATCAACTAAAACCTGGACTTTAAGTTCTGTTGATCCCAATCTAAAGATTAGAAACTCAAAATTTAACAATTACAGCTTTAGCTTGGCGTCCTCCCAAATGGTAGCCCCCCTTTCTTTCTTCAACCAATTATGGCAATAGATATGGTCATACCTGTGGCCAAATCAGGCCAGAAGCACACCAAGACCGGCATGCACAAGACAAAAGATTTCCCAGCCTCACTTATAATGAGTTTAGGGCCATATGACTGGGTTCTATCCAATGGTGTAAATAGAAACAATCTAAGCTCTTCCAGGCCTATTTGCAAAATGTCCCACGTAATCCTCTAGTCTCTCAATCTCCCATTCACCTGGCTGAAAGTTCAGGATGCTGAGATGGCCCAGACACTAATGGAAGGACCCTCAAGTCACTATAAGAAAGACACCCAATAGATCCTTCCAAGCCACATTGAACTGTGGTGAAAATAAAAACAGAGGTTTTCATAGTATTGAGCAAATAAAATGTGAAGTTCTTTGTTAAAACAACTAATAGATATTTTCTTGACTAAAATAATAGTATATGAAGGTTTTTATTAATTTTATAATACTCTTTTTAAATTTTTAAATAAAATTGATTATTCTTTGTCCATTTTCTGGTACCAGCGATGTTTGTGAATGTCTAAGCACATGCAATCTTATGCCCATCTCTTGCTCTATTTCCTACTTCTGCTAAACTTGATCTGATTTCCATTTTGCCTTTGGAAGACATTCTCCTCTTTCTACAAGGATTCAGTTATGAAAAGCAACCTATTTTTCATAATTATTTGAGAATATCACTCATACAACCTTTACTGGATGTTTTTAGAGAATGAATTCTATTATCATGAAGAAACACATAAATTATGAGCATTATGCAAACTTCTGACAAGTCCTTTAGTCTCTACCACTTCCAGGAGTTTCTCCTTGATATATATTTCCCTCACCTGTTTTCACCTGTTCCCTCTTTTCTTCTTCCTTCTCTTTTATTCCATGCTTCCCCTAAGAAACTCCTTTTAACTTTTTCTGCAGACATGTTTTCTTTGCTTAGTTTGAGTTCCCTGAAGATCATATTTATACTCAAGCACATCCATTAGGATGTATTCACTTAAAAAAAAAGTTACAAAAGTTACTCACTTATGATCTCTCTGATATGAAGAATTTGAGAGGCAGGGTGGGGATTTGTGGGGGGAAGGGAGGGCAAAATGAAACAAGATGGGACAGGGAGGGAGACAAACCATAAGAGACTCTTAATCTCAGGAAACAAACTGAGGGCTGCTGGGGGTGGGGGTGGGGGAGGGTTAGGGTGGCTGGGTGATGGACATTGAGGAGGGTATGTGCTATGGTGAGTGCTGTGAAGTGTGTAAGACTGACCATTCACAGACCTGTACCCCTGGGGCAAATAATACATTATATGTTAACAAAAAAAAAGTTACTTGACAAAAATTCTGTAAATACTATTTAAAATCACCTTTTTCTCCTCACCATGAGGAAACGTCTCATCTTTTCTTTTTTTTAAGGTTGTATTTACTATTTTGACAGTCAGAGATCACAAGTAGGCAGAGAGGCAGGCACAGAGAGAGGGGGCGGGAAGCAGGCTCCCTGCTGAGCAGAGAGCCCGATTTGGGGCTGGATCCCAGAACCCTGAGACCAGGACCCAAGCCGAAGGCAGTGGCTTAACCCACTGAGCCACACAGGCGCCCCATAATACCAGCTAATTTTTAATTTTTAAAACCAAGCTTATTAATATCAAACCATGCCATTGAATTTCTTATGTCGTGGCCGAATTCAGATTCCTGGAGGACTAAAAATGAAACATGGAAAGTGTGTCTTGATCAACAGTAGGAAACATCTCAGATTTCTTCTGCGTTACCCAAAAATTATGAGCTCTAGCTATTAGAAATGGCAAGAAAAAAATATTAGAGAAGAGACAATAGAATGAAATTGGCAGATTAGTGATTTTTGCAGGCAAAGCTTACAAATCAAAAAGAAAGCTAAACTGAAATAAACCCAAGCCTTACAACTATTTGTTAGAGCAGTGGGCGGGGGCACGTGTTAAAAAATCCTGACAGAGCCATATTAGAGTTCTCTCTCTGATTCTTATGCAGGCTGCCATAAGCTACCATTAATTGCTTGAGGGCTATATAACCCTTTTTTATTGAGTTTATTGAAAAGAGTGTTTGAGAAATGCCTATCCAACTCTGGTGAGCTGAGTAGGTTAAATAAAGCTTAAACAAAGCTTTTTCCATCTCTAGCATCCAAGTTACTCGGCATTTTCGGAATCACAGTGAGACCCCAGAGACACGAGTCGACAAAACCAGGCCATAAAATCAGGAAGGCATTGAATGTTTGGATTCAGGACTAGACACAGGGAAAATGAAAAGAATGCCTTTAAAATGTGCACTGTCTGCAACAAAGCAAAACCAATTTACAAACATTTCTTTGAGATTACAGAGGAGGGACACTGTGTTTTCCGAAAGTAAAACATACCTAAGGTATTTGCAAATCCTTCACAGTGCCCATGTTTTCTAAGCCTTCCCATACCTATTTCTAACAAATTGTTAACCTAAGTCTTAAATAATATGGGGGTTCCTCTTTAATCACATGGCCACATGAAAACATTGCTAGGACAATTTCCAAGCCTTGCTAAGCATCTTTGTCAGTGAGAGAACCAGAAGCTTCATCTTACTAATTTCATACCAAATTTGCCTTTCTATTTCTTAAAAAGTTGCATTTCATTGACCAAGAATTCTCCTATCTGGAAGTTTGCAAAATGTTAAATGTCAAGTTTGAGGCAAGCACATGTTTCTATTTTCAGTTTTCAGAAATTCATAATAAATATTTGATGTTGTCACTTCCAAATTCTTCTATTTGGGGCAATATCAAACCTGCACAAATCTCTTATTATATTCACTCTAGATATAACATTATTATATTGTTATTCAAATGATGTATTCAAAAGTTTTTATTCCAGATTTCTCTTTTTCTCCAGCTCCCACCCTCTATTTTCTTCTAATTTTGAAGCATATTATATACATATTATTCTAACTTACATCATCTCTATTTTTAAAATTATAACTTTCTGATCTGTATTGACAAGTTGATTCTTTGTTGACTTCATAGATAATAAATGTTGTGTTTCAAAAGCAATCTTTGCAGCCACATGTAACCCAAGTTATTCATTATATTAAAAATATATTGTACTAACTATTATAATGACTGCCACTTTTACTTTCTCTTCCCCTTCTCCTTTCTCATTTCATGGACTTGCAAATATGGACTAACTCCTTATTAAAATGTAAAGTGAGTCTGAAACACTGACTTACTTAGATAGATTTTTCTCAACATCAATCAAAAATAGTAAATGCACACAATCATGTACCTGCATAAATTAATCGATACTTTAAAAAGCATTTTATTAAAAATGATTTTAATTCTTAAAATTTCTAAAGATCAAATTCTTATAAATTCTAAGATTCTGTAGATTTTCTCCTGTATTTTCTTCTAAAGGTTTTTTTTGTTGTTGTTCTTTTTATTCCTTTGTTTTAATTTTAACTCTTATTTACTTCTATAATCACTTTTTAATTAATTTGTTGTGGGTGCTGTGAATTAAGAGATTAATTTTCAAGTTAATATTCAGTTTTCCCAGCACCACGGGATTAAAGTGTTGTACTTTTCCCCTTTGAATTAACTTGACACTTTAGTTAAACATTAGTCAAACAGGGGCACTGGCTGGCTCAGTCATAAAGTATGTGATCCTTAATCTCAGGTTGGGAGTTCAAGCCCCATGTTGGGTGTGGAGTCTACCTAAAAAAAAAGCTATCAAACATATCCATGTGGGTCTATTTCTGACTATTTAGTATTTTCCTTTCATCTTCATTCAGTTTAGGTAAGTTTTGTATTTTTAGGAATTTGTACATTTTATCTACTTATCCAATTTATTGGTGTATAAATGTTCATTGCGCTCTCTTACGATCTTTGTACTTTTGGTCTCATTGATTCTATTTTTTTTTTCTGGTTTATGTTTTAGTTATCTCCACTCTAACATTTTTTTAAAATTTTCTTTCTTTTCTTTTCTTTTTTTCTCCTTTCCTAAAGTATAAAATTAGGTTATTGATTTAATTTCTTTAAGTGTAGACATACACAGTTTTGATTTTTTTTTTCCCTGAGGACTGCCCAAGTTTATTCTGCTTATAGTTTATTGAATGGATGTGTAGATTCATGTCTTTCATTAATTTAGGGGGGTACTGTTTGACCATTATTTCTTCAAATATTCTTTTTTGCTTTATTTCCTTTTTGTACTCCTACAATGTATACGTTGATTCATTTGATGGTATCCCACATGTCTCTCAGGTTCTATTCACTTTTGTTCATCACTCTTTCTTTCTGTGTCTGACTCAATAATTTCAACTGTTCTATCTATAAATTTGCTAACTCTTCTACCTGCTCAAATTTGTTATTGAATGCGTCTAGTGAATTCTTCATTTCAGTTACTGTACTTTTTTTTAGCCCCAGAATTTGTTTGTTTCATGTTTATAATTTCAATCTCTTCACTGATACTCTAATTTTATTCACACATTATTTCCCTGATTTCTTGTAGTTCTTTATCCATGAATTCCTTTAGTTATTTGGGTTATTCCTGGAGCTATTTAGCTATTTGAGTTGTTTTAAAGTTTTCACTTAGTTACGTCTGACCTTCTTTATTTCCTGTCAATTTACTTTGCCCTTTACACATTTCCTGTTTCTTTATATGCCTCGATTTATGTCGATTGAAAACTGGGCACTTAACTTAGAATATGGTAACTCTGGAAATCAGATTTTCTGCCTTCCCCAGGTTCAGCTGACTTTTCAGGTGTTGAGGGCGATAGTAGTCTCCCTGTCCAGTGACATCAAATTATTCCCATAAAGACTACATTCCTTGCCATTAATAGCCAGCAAAATCTCTGCCTCCCAGCTTGTATTCAGCTAGTGTTTTGACACAGATATCCTTGAATATTAGGAGCTAGCAATTAAAAAGGAGCCGGTCCTTTCATATTGGCTCTGGTCTGGGTCACTCATTCCATACTTTGTGGCTTGCACAGAACCTACATATCAGCCCAAAATGAAAACTTGGAGTATTCTCCGGTATTCTCTGAGCATGTGTTTTGTCCAAGGCATGTGCATGGCTTTCTAAATTCCCCAGTGTAGATGCTGCTTCTGAGTATTCTCATTTCCCAAAGAAACTCCTCAGTTTATGCTCCAGAGCCTCAGGTGCTCCGTTTTTACTTAAATCCTTTTCCTCATGCATATGAACATTGTTAATTTGGCTTGTAGTGTTTTTGAGCAACACCCACCACTAGAGTTCCCAGCATGGTGACAGAGAGATAAGATAAGTACTTTCCATTGTCCTTCAGGCAGACCTTGGACAGGTTAGAACAGATGTACAGAATAATTTGCAAATAGTTCTGCTTTGTTCTCTCTGAAATTAGTGGATTCTCCCCAGAAATGCAAAGATCTCCATAGTTGTGGTGAAGGGTGGGACAAAGGCAAGTAAAAACACCAAAAACCCTTCCTAACTCTTTAAATTTACCTTTTTCTTGACTCAGCATTTGCTTAGCTACCATAAATGTTTTGACTATTTTCCAGAGTTCTGACAAATTTGCTTCTGACAGTTTCTTTTGTTTTTTTTTTTCAATGTCTCCATAGGAGGAGGAGAACTAGTAGCTGCCTTCCACAATTTTAATGTCACTTCCTTTATGTCCTATCTTGAAGCGACCATTTGAAATGTTGTATTGAGAAGGATTATGAGGCTGAGGCAAATGGAAGAAAATTTCAAGATTGAGTAGCTATGTCTGTTATAACAGAGAAAAAAAAAAGTGTTACAGCAAATAGTCCACAAACTTACCAACTCTGGACAAACCCAAATAAATACTACATGATTTGGTCAACTATAATCCAGAAGAGCACCATGATTACTGAATTACCACTCTAGTACTGACTGAA
Source organism: Taxidea taxus jeffersonii (assembly GCA_003697995.1). Classification (NCBI taxonomy): domain Eukaryota; kingdom Metazoa; phylum Chordata; class Mammalia; order Carnivora; family Mustelidae; genus Taxidea; species Taxidea taxus. Next base: position 193,720 of record ML103770.1, on the reverse strand, counting down.
GGTATTTCAAACTATACCTGCACATATACATTCTCATGAGGGTACATGGTACTAACTCACAAAGATACCTCTTTCTCCAAGGAGGAAATGTTCTTAACAATGTGGTGTGGTGAATCAAGAGGAAAACTTGGCATCAGATATACCTAGATTCAAATGATAGCTCTACCCTTTACTAGTGTGAATTTAAGCAATTAGTTCAACTCTTGGATTAAGTAAGCTTATTTCTAAAATTGTTTATTGGATTTGTTTTTAATTTTTTCAACAGTTTGTTGAAAAAAGGAAGCAAGATATCTGTGAACATGCTTTGATCTACTAATGTTGATGATAATTACTATGACTGCTAGAGTAACTCTAGCCCCAGTCATAGGCTACTGAGAAGGTAAGTAACAGGAGGTACTGAGGTTGCTCATAACTAGGATATCAGTGCTCATGTATTTTTATCTACCCCAAAGGATCTCAGTTTATATTCATTATTCCAGCATATAAATACTGTCCTCTTTCAATGTTAAAGTATCCTGATTTGGATAAATCACACAATAGTACATTGATCTCCTAGAAAGAGTATCAACAATAATTTCCTAGTGGTTTATCAGAGAAGAAAAGAGCAGTATATTTGTACTAGAGAATTCATAATAAATATATCTCTCATTTTTCTCTGTGAGTTGCCTAGCACAACCACCATTCTTTTCTTCTTCCCTAGTAGGAAAAATTCAATTTTCAATTGGGCATATTGCTACCAAGAATAAAAGACAAAATTCCTAAATCTCTTAGAGCTTAGCCAACCAGAAGACTATGTTCTGAATAATGATAAAAAGTGTTGGATGGAATAATTAGTAAAGTTATTAAATAAGATAATTCAAATCAGAGGAACAACAACAAAAAAGATGTGTATGGGGTGAGCGGGGGCGGGGGTGCTTCCCAGTTTCTCTGCTCCATTCAACAGTTTCCCTCTTGTGGTTTGTCATAGAAATATGATAATCAGAACTACAGCAGACTCTTTGAGCCCTCAAGTGAACTTAAGGATACGTATCATTCACTGGAATGGTGCACAATGGAGAAAGAGACCAGGCTTCCTGATGGCAGTGAGTTCTTACCACCATCCCTGGACTACTTAGAATATCAAAGAGAGAAATAAATTCATGTGATGCTTAAGTAACTACTTTCTGGGTCTCTTACTGTCAGTCTATCACAATCCTAATTTCTACAGAATTTGTTACATGGGCATGAAAATTAAAACATTGGAATCTGAAATGTGTCTCTATTAAAGAATAAAATTCAACTGAGTACATTTTAAAAATCTTATTGGCTTCATGTAGCAGTCTATGAATTGGGCAGCATCCAACCTAGCAGTAGAAAAGACCTCTGAAGAACTGCACGTGGCAAGGGACTTTAGAGGCAAAAGAAAAACAGGAAAAAGGAAGTTCTACTGGGCATTTGCTGATTGGTTAAAACAGCATTATTTACTTTCCTTGTATGAATGGGAAGTCCTAGAGCACTGATTTATTGATCTATGTCTTCCTTATTTAGAAGAATCGAGCATAGAATCTTCATTAAGTTTGGTTCAGTGGCATGGGGCTTAGCATGAGTATCTCCATTTAGGGTGTAATCTGGTTACTCTAACACCACAGATATAGGCTGGGAACCTGGCAAGACTTATAATTCAATGCTAAAACATTTGGTTAAATTGCTGCCTGCCTTTCTTTGGAAATCAGGCAAAATACTGTCTGGAAAGCAGACTAAATGGCCTTAAGGGAAAGTGTGGGAAAATTAGAATGTTGTCTGTGCTGGCTGCTTTTTACTGTTTTCAACAAAGTTCCAGGATTGATGAACTTAGACTTGATCCAGCTTATCTGCAGGCAGAGATGTTAAGGTGTTCTCTCTCTGCCGCCTACAATCTAAATGCATTAAATTTGGAGCCCTTTAGGATTTAAAAAAAAAAAAAAAGTAGAAGAAGAAGAAGAGAAAAGGAAAGGAAAAGAAAAAGAAAAAAAAGAGGAAAAAAAAGAAGATAACTTCTCTATGTTCCAAAGTAAAGCACTTTTAAGTCTACTCTGAAGAAGCAGTATTGCCAGGAGATAAATTATGGGCCCCAAAGCTTTTAAAAAGGCCTTCCATTAATAGTTCTCTATCAGACAACGGGAGGCAGGCTAGCAGCAAAGATCAGATTAAGTATGTTGTCTTCCCACCCAAGCCTATTCTTTTAAGTGGTCTCAAGGCATTATCAGGCTTAAAAACTACCAGATCTGGAAGCCAAGAGAAACTATAAACCTGAACTACAGCCGTCTGTTACTTTAAAAATTTAAAACCTATACCTCTATGGGAAGGAAATGGGCTTTAGAATCTTCACAGGCTCTATGAAGATTAGAAAGAAAGATTAGAAAGAGCCATTGAGTGTTATGGGGAAGGAATAATCCCTTCAGAAGCCAGGGTCTGGAACAAGAGAACAGAGACAATATGGCAGTAGAGTTTCTCCAGAGCGCAGACATTGAACAAACAGATAATATAACCAAGGAACCCATTCTATTACCAGGTTAAAGGATTTCACTATTTGTAACTAGCAGGATTCCAACATTTTGATGAGCTAATGATACCAGTGTTTTCTACTCTACATTTGTTCTAAATGGAATTCTTATGCCATTCTCCCTGCTCCTTCTCTTTTGGGTGTGTGTCAAGAAGATAAGCTGTTTTTGTTTTGTTTTGTTTCAGTTTAGTAAGTCAGCAAACAATAAAGAGCTACTGGATCTGATAGAAAATCAGCAATCATCAAGAGACTTTGCACATTGAGCTAGATGCATAATTGGACAAGCTTCCTTGAAACTATCTGTGGCTGTGTGATTGTGATTAAGTTCCAGGTAAAAAGTTGTAAATGATTTAGTACTTAAGTAAATTTCTTCAAAAAAACATGTAGCCCTTTCTCCTCTTCTTATTCTATTCTTAATAACTGCAATGCACATGGGATGGTTAAAGCTCCAGCAGCCACCTTAGATCAATGAGGGCCATAACTAACAACAGCCAAAGAGGTAGAAGACAATAGGGGTTGCCATACCAGCTCCAGATTACTTACATCAGATTTACTTTATTTGAAAAAAAATCAGTTTCTCTTCTATTAAGACATCATTTGTTAGTGTTGTGTATGTGTGTGTTTACTATGATCAGCTTAATCCAAAGAATATATTCTCTTACGTGTTAGGATAATTTTTACTGAATTTCCACCCCTCCCCCAAGATTAAAACAAAGAGGCAAGGGAAAGTTTCATATACATCCTGAGGAGCTATATTCCAAGCACTTTCAGTGCAATGGCCTAATTCAGAGAGATTGCCTTGATCATTCTTACATGCTCTTACTGTTCTAAAGGTATTTATTTTACCCAATGACAAATATATAGTACTTTAGTGTATATGATCAAATAAATTTTATATTCATCTTTTAAATTTCTAGTATTTTAAGTGGATACTTAATCACATTGTCCTCATGCAAAATACAGTTGCCTATGATTACACTTTTCTTAGTCTCTCAGAAACTTCCACAGATGGCGGTCCTACAGAGTTTTTTTATTACAATATATTATGACAAATCATGGGTAATGAATGCCACGTAATGCTGTACAGATTTCTCTCCCCAAGAATCAAGGAATTATTTAGTCCCCAAACATGGCTTTTTGGAAAAGTGGTCCTGGGCATAATGGGAGGGATTGGAGAAGTCCTCTTTGAACTCTTCTGGCAACACTGAGTTCGATGAACTCATCAGTTGTTTTCCAATCCTGATTTCTTCTCGCAAGGTTGTTATGCAGGGAGAAGACTATAGTAAGGGCAACTGAAGGAGGCCCTCTATGACCAAGAAGTCTTCAATGTTGAATCTGTGCTTTCTGGATAGTAGTCAATGGCCTAGTCACCTGGTTGTATTCATTCATCCATCCATCCATTCATCCATTTTGTTTCTTCATTCATTCATTGCTCACTGACTTCTACTCTATGTTGGGTCCTTTGGTGGGTTCTGGAGACATTTGAATGAATTTAACAGGCCCTCCACACTGGATATTTAGTCTAGCAAGGACACCATGAAGCTATTGCCAATCCTGGAGCCTAAGAAATAAGCCCAAGAAAACAATATGGTACACTTTGGTCTTCCATGGAGATAGCTGCTGTACCTAGACTGGCCACAGCTGCTCACATTTACTCCCAGTTTGTGGTGTCAAATGAAGGAAGAGCTTCATTTCTGGGAGATCAAATCCAAATGGGAGATTCTTAGATATGCACCCCATAGATCTGGCATTGGGGTGTTTGGAAGCACCGGCCAGTAAGGAAATTAAAATTGCCTATAGGTCCTAAATTCTGAAACCAGAACCTGGACCATGTAGGGACGACCAGACTCCTCTACTCCCCATGGCCTAAATCATTCCACACAACATTAGAAGCCCTTAGAAACCAGCTGTATATCTTTGGTGGAGGAGAGTGAGACACCCAACCCCTGAATGATTGAAGTTATGTATGTTTGCTGCAAACGCTATGATCTCAGCCAAAGATGTATTAAGAAAAAGAAATTTCTTGGGATAATCATATTATGATGACAATAGTGACAAAGCTCTTCATCTATGGGGTTTCATGAGGTGAAAAATTCCGTTATGACCTATGTTACACTGGTAAAAGTGATGTGGAATTGTACCAGCTGAGTCCCACCAGGACATTCCTATATGTTGTACTGCACAATTAGGTGTGCTTGTGGAGAAACGTGTATGTCATTGGAAAAACAGCTCTCACAAGAACATTACACACATTATACCAGCATTACACAGACAAGCAGCACTGGGCTCTGCTTAAATTTGACATCTGTCCCCTCTCCCAAACAACTGGACTAACCCATGCATATCACTCCAACGCTGGTGATGTCTACATCTGTGAAAGAGTGAATTTCTGTCACTGTCATCTGTGAAACCAAGAAAGGGGATTTTGCTGACAAACCAGGGCTGTGACCCACATGAGGAAAATCAGATTAGGACACAGCTCTGTTTCATGTTTGGTGGGATAAAGAAGGTGAAATCTATAATGATCACATTATGACTATATTTGACTAATAAGACCTATATTTAATTAAAGAAAAAAAAAAGCCTTAGTAAAAAGAACTGTGTCACCCAAAGTTACAAATCTCTTCCCTAAGGTAATCCTCATCCAGTGAGTGATGAAAGTTGTGGTACAAAGGCTTGGTCCCCTTCCTTAAATTTGGAATAATTCTGAAAGGCCATCACAGCTCTAGCTCCCTATGTGTGTCTGCTGAGACACTGCATGGATCACATCACAGTTTAACTTCTCCTACTACCCAGTCCTGCTTTCCTTCCTCCCTCACATGCATTAATCTCAAGAACACCTCCCAATAAACACCTTCCTGCATGTGAACCCTTGACTCTGAGTCTCTTTCCTTGAAAACACAACATCAGACATTACTTATATGTTCAGATTAATGTAATTACGTATCTTTGTCAAATTTGTATCTACAGGGTATACTTGTAATGGGGAATGGGATCAGAATTTATTAGTTTAGCATTATGTGAGTTTTCAGTCATTGACATAAATCCTCAAGATTAGTGCATAAGAAAGAACCACAGAAGATCAAACTATCAGATATATATTACTGTATAACCAAGCACCCTACATTTACTGATTTTAAAGAGCAATCATTGTATATGTCGTGATTCTATGGCTGGGCAGTCCTTCTGCTGACCTCATCTGGGCAAACTCTTGTTGCAGTTAGTAAGGCAAGTAGTATCTGAGCTCCAGCTGGAATGGCTGGACTTCTCTCTCCATGTAGCTCAAGGAGGTGAGGCTGGTCTTTATATGGTGGTATTAGGAAAACATTCCAAAAAGGTAATCTCCATGCCAAAGCACTTATCAAAATAGGCTTGGTTCTCCTTTGCTGATATCCCATTGGTCAGAGCAAGTAACATGGCCAAATTCAGATTCAATGTGAATGGTATTGTACAAAGGCACATGTCCAGGGAGGTGTGGTTGTGTATGCTCTCTCTCCCTGTGTGTGTGTGTGTGTGTGTGTGTGTGCACATGTTAACTTTTATACAGGGTTTATTGAGTGGCTTTGCTGTTTTTAAGTTATACAGACACATTCACACACATTTGTTTGGTAACCAAATATAAGCTTGTGAAGTTGAAACTATTATTATTCCTGATTTACTGATGAAGAAATTGAGGTATGTGGAATTAAGCGACTTGCTCTGGGGAATAGAGCTAAGCAGAGGAGAAAATGGGATTTGAATCTTCGTAGATTCACTCTAAAGATCATGTACTCATCTGCACTGCATTTTTGTCCCTCTGCTCCATATCTTCCCCCTACTGCCGTCCCCGGGCTGTGGGGTAGGGAGAGTAGTAGTATACTGTCAGATAGGAAGACGGGAAGAATTTTAGAAGTTATCAAGCACTTTGCCTTATAGATAATTTTGGGACCTGGAAATATGAGATAATTTTCCTCAAAGCATGCAACTACAGTCCTGTACATTATGTGGCACAACTTTTCTGTCTATGTCAGCATATTGTAAAAGGTTTGGAAGATTCGATTTTTTAAATCTACAGATGAACCCACATGGATTCAAACTCTGCCAAATCATGAAAGGTAAAGATGGATTCCTTTCACCAAATTAAAGAGCACCAGGACTAAAGGATGCCCAATGTAACATAAAAGATAAAAGGGATTTATGCTTTGTACTTTACACAGTTGGTAGTAAACATATGCAAGTCATTACCCCAAAAGGTTATACAGTCTGAAAATATAAATAGGTCCAGGAAAGGCTTAGATAAATTCATGAGCTGAGTTTATAATGGGTTACCAAAAGGAAGTTAGGGATCACAGACTCCCTGAGGTTCGGCTGTGGAGGGCAACTAGCATGTTTTCCTGAAAAACATCAAAGAAACTATGCTGGATCCCTTGAGTTGATATGACTCAATATGACAGTTATATTCTCATATTCTTCCTATATGATCCCTGATCCACGTAAAGGCATTTATCTAAAGACACGGTTAGTCCTCATTCATATACTGTACAACTATTTCAGAAAAATTATTCTTTTCCTTTTCCATCAACAAACTACCAATGCAATTTCTTTCACAGACTCTTCACAGTATCATGGAAAATTTTTTCCCTTCTGTTTTCTGACTTCTTTCTACTCTCCCATTTTTCTATATCAAACTCTTTGCTTTTTCCTTTTTCAGCTCTCTTAAAATTGCTTCCTTTACCTCCCTTTCATCTTTATTATTTTCCTCTTTCCAACCCTTTCATCTCTTCCTGAAGCCATTTACCTTCAACCCTTTCTTTAAACTTTATGATACAGGAGATATATGTCAGTAATCTGCTTTTGACTAACTCACATTCTTTGTTATTATGAAATAAGAACATGATCCAGTCAAATCTCAAAGTGCATAAAAATAACCTTAGAAAAAATTGTAAATATTATAATAAAATAAATACAAGAGAACAACAGCAAGCACATATGCCAATCCTCCACTTGTATAAACACTTTCTATTGAGATAACATAAAAAATGCTCCAAAAACAGCAGGTCTAAAGTGATAGTTATCTTAGGTGATGTTTGAAGTGTAGCCTTATAGAAAATGTTGGTTTTGTTTATTTAGAAAGAGACATTTGTATGATGAAATTTATCTAATACTATCTGTGCTACCAGAATATGTAAATCAGTGCGAGACACTCTGGTTTTGCATCAGAATTGCTGCTCTGAAGACAGTTTATTATCTTTTCAAAATATATTAGTAATTTGAAGTACAAAATAGGCTAAAGTTATTTATTATAACTTTTAAAACATTTATAATCATCTCTGATACATTTAATTTCCAGAAAGTATACCCAAAGGTCTATTCTCTATCTACATTACTTTGTATCACTTATATATGTGTGGTACATCCTAAAATATTATGCAAAGAGAATCAAGTATTTGGAAAATTTGGGTCTGGTTCATAGTCCAAAAATACTTCACCATTATGCTGGAATTATTAAAGTTCTATTAATAAGCTGTTAATAAGTTCATTTTGTCATTAATTTTCCATTGCTACTAAATTGCTGTAATATGTGTTAGGTGACATATACAAAAAATCTTCTAAATCTTGGTTTCTGTATTGGAGTGACTGCTTTTTATTCATACACACCTTTCAGGGTTTTTTAGATTGTATATATTTGGAATATTTTATATGTATTATTATTCTTTAATTATTCTACAAACATTTAGTGCCTACCATATATTATAAATTGTCCTTTCCTGTAATGGCTACATCAGTTAGATATTAAATTCCAATATCACAGCCACTGATGTCAACATTCTGTTTTACTAGTCCTATCAATTTCCTATAACTCCTCTTCAATCCTATCATGGAGGACATTTGGATTTTTCCTACCTAATTGTTTCATGTTTCGTCATATTCGAAAAGCAAACACTCTGTGGCAACTGAGGCACAAGCATGATACCTAAACTCTGTTAAATCAGAAACACCAAGGAACGGTGTTGCCTATAATCGATTCTATTGAGTATGCTGGCAAAGGAATCTGGCTTTTCCACAGCAAAATGACAGTCTTAAGGAGCAGTGCACAGTGCCCGCCATCAGCAATGCTGTCTTCAGGGCCTGCAACAAAAAACATGTGATAGGGTTTCTGCTAAAGACATTTTTCAATATAATTTATGTCTTTCTGATAGGGTAGCCCTCAAGTCTGATTTTCTGGCTCTGAAAGAGGTCTGTGAATTTTCTAATAAACTTTATTATATTATTTCCTTCTTATACTAGCTAAAATGGATTTTACTCTTTGAAGGTAAGGATTTTATCTAATAAACTGATCAATAACTTAAGTCTTTTAAGGATGATATGAGTATTTTCTGGATCTCCTTTCTCTTCAAAGACTACAGTCTATCAACTATTCATCTCAGTTGCATCCTCTTTCTACTTTTATACTCACTCTGTAAATCCAAACCATGAATCAATCTAAGCATCTGATTTCTCCACTCCAAAGCCTGGGTAGATGAACATGAGCAAAGAACTCACTCAATCATTTGGAACTGTTTGTATTTAAAAGGGGAAAAAAAAAATGGAGCTAAACTATCCAAGTTACATGGTTGTGTGAACAAAGCTAATTGCCACAGACGTAGGTAGATAGATAGATGGATAGCTAGATAATAGATTAGCTTTTTCTTCCTTCCTTTCTTTTTTTTTTTTTTTTTAAACTCTCATTCCTGCCTCTTTCAGGAGGATTCCATGGAGGCTGGCAAGTACATTTCTCAGACTTTGATGCCATTGGCCTTCAGATGTGGTTGAAGTTCCATTGATGAAATACATTTGCTCAGAATGTGAAGAGGGAAGAGAGAATGTGAGGGGAATAATGCTAGTTTGCTGGCACGTATTGTTTCTGACTCTTCCTAATTCAATGGTTTCCTAAATTAGAGGCAGGGGCTCCCCCAATCCTACTGAAGCAGTGATATTACAAGAAATCAGAGCTGCTTGTGGAGCCCATTCTTCTAGCCCCTCAAAAAATTCCAGGTAATAATTTATCTTTTAAGTAGGTAAAGTGCTTTTTATAGTATGGAACTGAACCTCAGCCAGTATGGTATGGTCGTATTTGTGTGAAGTACAGTGTTCTGGAGTCCTAGGCATCTACTGAAGTTTTCTTGGGGGCTGGTGACAAACATAGTATCCAATTGGAGAAATTGCAAATACAAACATAGTATCCAATTGGAGAAATTGCACTCTATTTATTCTGACAAACCATTAGATTATTTTTTAAATGAATTGTCCTATTACTAAGAGAAAGAGTGGAGTATAAAACTCACTGGCATTCTTGTGGTTAATTTTTTAATTAATTTGTTATTTCTTGTGGTTAATTTTTGTAGACTGAATAAATAATTATCTTAATTACCACATAAGTACCACTAAAGTAGCAGTAAAATGATTATTTAAAAAGTATAAATGTGCAAGCCCAGAAAAGAATGGAAGAGACACGAACAATTAAGAAATTTCAATATTCTAGAAAACTGAGAGTGGGAAAGTATGTGCAGGAATGGCAATGATTCTAACAAAGAACGCTGGTGCTTTGTTAAACAACAAGTTGCACCATGATTTACACTGCAAAATCCTGAACGGCCCAGGACTGTTGCCAACACCAGGTGTCTGTGAAGGTAGAGATTAGGGACTGAATCAAATATGGGCGGGGGTGGGGGGGGTCACAAATCTGTGAACAAACCTCCACCAGGTGTCCTCCCTTACTTAGAAGAGCAAGATGACTACCTGGGAGAATGATTCCTGGGGAAAGCAAACCAAAGAATCTCAGGTTATAGAAAAACCAGTCACACTCGAAACCAAGAGTAAGGTATGATATTGAAAACAAAGGTGCTAAGAGAAATTATACTCATCAAATAGTGAAATCTTGGCTTCCTATTCCCAGTCAATCCCCAGAAACCCAGATGTTATAGGCAAGACATAGCATGCCATGGAGGCAGGAATCTCAGGGTTCCAACTGATGAAGCTGCCAGGTCCAAGAGAAAAGTTCGACAGGTATGTCATGTAAGATTCTCCAGGGAAATTCTCCACCTCTTGTCCTTATCATGAAACCCACCATTCAACAATCCCACTCATACATGATCTAGCAGCCATCTGTTTAGATAAAGATCAAAATAAACAAGAAACAAATGAAGAAAAAATGTAATGCAAGAAGTTCAAAACTCATTACCAACTACAAAGTCTTGAGAAATATAAGAGATGTAAGTATAAACAAGAAGTTATTATAAAAAGAAAAAAAAGCATGTGTTCAAGGAGAGACTCTTGATAATTAGAGAATATAATCACAGTAATACTTGGAAAATTTCAATTGAATTTTCAAGAGAAAATTTGTGTGTTTTTCCCAAAATGATAATTTTTTAAGATAGCTTAAGATAAGATATTAAGATAATTTTTAAGAAAGCAAAAAGATAGGAATACTTGAAACAGATGAAAAATTGGTTAGAGGAATACTGTCAAAAATAATGCAAAAAAAAAATTCTAATGCACAAGATTTCTAATTTGGAAGCCAGACCAAATAATGGAAAAAATTATATAATTATAATGGAAATTATATAAACATAATGGGAAAAATCAATATTAAGGAAGAATATGAGAAATACTACAGCAATGACAACAACAAATGTTGAATCAAAAAGCTTCCATGATTAAGGAGTGGGTAGGTGGGATAAAAACAAACAAAAATTCATGGGGAAAATAAAACATATATAGTTTGGAACTATATATGTTCCAATTAATGGCAACCTGGCAACTAAAAGAAAAAGAAAAATGCCTTTGATACATCTACAGTGAATTAGCTCTAATAATAGAAAAGTTTTCATTCAAATATGAGGTTAAAAATTATTTTCAATTAAGTTCTCAAAACAAGATATCAAAATTCTAGTACACTCTTTTCAAGAAGCTTGAGGATGTATATCTCTAAAACAAGAGGGAAACAAAGCAAGAAGAAACAAAGGATCCAATTAAAACAGAGGCAACAGGATTTCCTAGTGAAAGAGATGCCCGGAAAGATAACTGACAAGCTCTTGCCAGCGTAAATGGAGACCAGCAGGTGTAGGGAAAAACATCATGTACGGACATACAGACACACAAGGAAATAATAAATACCTTATGTGTTTTATCATATAAATAGGATTTTTCAGTTCTTTTGTATAATGCAAGGATGAATTATTAATGTTTCAGAATACAATCAAAGTCTAAAACGAGGCACTTGTTAACTCCAAAACACAAAATTCGGTGGTATGGGAGTTAATTTATTCATTGTGCACTCCATGGCTCATGTGCAAACAATACTACGTAATCATGGAAAGTAAGCACTGAATGTTGATTAATTTGTTAAAGGCAACTATCCAGTGCATTTGTGGCAAGGGGAGGTATATCGTAGGTAGTGGAATATAGGAGCTAAGTCACCATTTACCATGTTACAAGTCAGATCATTTTAAATTGAAAAAATCTATAAAAAAGCATTACAAATTCATTATTTGGAAATATGGAGCTTAATATCTGAAGAAACATGTGGAAATGTTAAAAGTGATTTGCTTGGGGAACTAGAAACGGGGATATGTGGGGTGTCAGGTTGCTATTTTGCTGTATGCCTGTGGGGTGTGTGTGTGTGTGTGTGTGTGTGTGTGTGTGTGTGTGTGTATACATATCCACATATATTTACATACACACATAATATATATCATTACTGATATACACATATTGTATATAGATTTGATAAATATACCACTAAATTCATATACAATAAAAAATATAGACAGCAAAGGACCATAATAACACTTTAAAATCAATCCTGTTATCCCCATTTTGCATAAGGGAGACCTGAAGAAGTCAGAACCTTAGCTAAATATGTGGCAAAAGCAGGATTCATATTCAAGTTTTCCTAAGTCTAGGGCCATGTACTTCCTACCACATTACACATACTCCTTCAAAATTATGATTATTCCTTGTCCGATTTCTAGTTACCAGCTTGGAGTCCAAGCCGAAAGCATATTTGCTTAGTGTTTTCTCAGGAACATGAGCTGAGTCACACACACCTCTGTTCTGTTCCTTGTGGAGTATCCCACAAGGGGCTCGGAGAAGTGAGGAAACCTGAAGCCACAGAGTAAAGGAAAGCTTTGTGGAGTGTTAAGGCATGTCTAGATGAGGCGTGAGAGAGAGAAAATGGGAATATCTCATTTATATTGCTTTAATTCCTAACTTCTGAAGTGTCTAAATATGCTCATAACTGTGATTAATCCTGACCTAAATGTTTGTACAATATCTACACTGATATTTAAGTAGAACAAATATTCTTGCATTTTTTTTGTTTTTATGCTAGAGGGAGAAAAATGTGTTAAAATAATTTTTCCACTATAACCTAAGGAAATTCTCACTGAAAAATGTGATAGAGACAAATATATTAACATATTAATATCAGAAAATGCAATTAATGTAATAATAGACAGCATGTATCAATGCAAGTAGAACCATTTAAAATTGTACTATCAAACGCATTTTCTATTTTAAACACAAGGAGTTTCCAAAAGTTAGACATCTATTTTTTAAAGCTAGCTTGTTTGTAATACAAAGAATATATATGTACTCTTTTCCAACATATTATTAGTAAAAAGCAATTATCTGTAAATCTCAGATGCTCTTATCTGTGGCCATGAATAATGAAAAGCAGGATGGCACATACAGACCAGAGAAACACATATCTCAATATTATTGTTTCTTGATCAGAACATACATGAAAACATTCATGACTGAATGATTTGATGGGCTTTTTTTTTTTTTCCTGCCACATTTTTTTATTTACCCAGGGCTAAAAAAAGAAAAAAAAATCTTTAGAAGCAAGTAAAGCTTCCACAGTTCCCAAAGTTGTGTGATTCTCTTTGGCTATTGCTTTAGTCCCCAACTGCAAAGAACCCATCTTTTATTCACTTGTATGATTCTTCTCTGTAGTTCCTGACATCCTTTTAATGCATTTTCTCAGGGACCACAAGAATGACATTCCTCTTCGAATCTTTGTCATTGTTCTTTAAAGTCCCAGCTTCTGCCATAGCCTTTTGTAGAAAGAAGATTCCCTGTCCCACAGCTACATTCCTTCCGTTCTGCTCATTATCACTTGGAGGCGGCCTCCATTCCTCAGTATATTCATCTTTCTTTGGTCCAGATCAATAGATCATTTTAAATCAGTGCACTGAAGACTGAAAGACCACCTTTTATTGCAGGCTGGTAGTTCAGACGTAAGAGAGTGAATGATTTCTTGGGGTTTGTGGTCCATAATTATATTAACCTTGGTCCCACACCAAGCTATTTGAAACTTCTCACACCTCATTACCAGTCAATGCATCCTTCTCTGTATAAGAATTGCATTGTTTGACTTTGAAAGACATGTTGTTAAAATCCCTTTACAGGTTGGTGATGTTTCTTTAGAAGACTGGAACAAATTTCATGGTCAAAGTCAAAATTTTAGCACCCTTTTTATCACAAGGATATCTAACCCTGTGAATCCCAGAACAGTCTATATTGTTGCAAGTGAGTTAGAGAAAAAGAAAGAAGCGAATTGTTTTAACCATTACCATATTAATAATGTGCTTTACACTTTAGCAAATAACTCTATTATATGTTTGTGTTCAGTGTTTTCTAAATTAAATGTACCGCCTCAAATTATAGAAAGCTAGTAATAATCATGATTGATTGATAGATTTTTTAATTATTTTGCAATCAATAATCTCAATCCTGCCTTGAGTTTAAAAAGAGAAATAGTTTGGGGAGAGAGAACTTTACTACTGTGAATGAAAGAGTCTGTCTGAGATACTTCCCTGAAACTGCATTGGACATCTTTGAAATGGATTGAGTAGTTATGAATCTAGTCTAACTAATTAAATTCTCACTAAATAAACAAACAAAAAACCAAATAAGAAGAAACACATTATATGTATTTCACTAAGCCCTAGGAGGTAATTGGCTTGCCTACAGTTTAAAAATAAAATCAGGAGGGAGAAAAACCAAAAGAGACTCTTAATGTCATAAAACAAACTGAGGGGGGTGGGGGGAGGAGGGGTTGGGTGAGGGTGGTGGGGTTACATCACATGTTTAAATAAAGCTTAAATAAAGTAAAAAAAAAAAAACTAGAAAAAAAAATAAAATAGATGAGAGATTATATGTTTGATTGCCATTGAATGATAAAACAGTCTAAAGCCAAAAGGTTCTCTTTTTGCTCTCAGAGGAAAGCTGGAAGACAAAGGGAGAACTATATAAAGTCCCAACTGTTCCTTTTTATGAGAAAACGGCCAGACAAAGACTGGATAAGCAAAAGGGCAATTGTTTGTAGTGAGTATCACCCAGGGAATTCCTTTAAAACAGTGTATTCGCTCTGCCTGAAAAACTATGTTTGCTGTTTTACTAGATGGAGTTAATGATTTATCCTTCGAAGATCAGTGACAAATCAAATCAATGTTAGGGTCAAAATTAGAACTCGTATAGTTTGAAAATTTTTAGTTCATGAATTATCTTGAAAATATAAAAGGTAGCATACATACTTACAAAAACTTGGGGGAAAAGGACAGAAGTCTAATTAAACAAATTAATCATCTCCTAACTCAACATTTCATTAATTATCCAAATCGTCTCTCAGGTATCCAGTTTCCTCAATAATAATAAGAGTCTCAGTTGTTAGAACAAAAATTTTCTGAGACATAAAAGTCATATAACAAAGTGTCTCTGAAATCATCACTAAAAATGGGTAATCTAATTCATAAAATTTTCTAATTAACCCAAGCAACACTTACGCTTTAATTTTCATTGTATTAACAATCACTGTAAAGTATCAGGCTAGTTTCATTCCCAAGTAAACATGTTATATTTAGACATAGTTTTGAACATCTTGCAGGGTCCTGGCAACATCGTACTGAACAGAAATTTTCAAACTACAGCCCCACAAATTTAAAACATATATGTCATTTAGAACATAGATTTAGAACATATAGGCCAGAGAAATATTTACTTCTAATAATATCACCATCAATGAATTAATACCAGACTTAATATTTTAAGTTTCCTGGATCAATTCTGGATTAAATTTTCAGTCTTTTCTTTCAGAGATATCTTATGAAGCTCAGAGTACACATATATGAAATTGTCCTGTTGAAGCAATTGTCATCTCTTTCTGTATTTAAACATCTTAATAAGTACTACGCCATGGTTTGACAGATACCATCAAGATGTCTACGTTAGCACAAACATCTACCTCCTGGCCCTTCAACTCATCCCTCCAGTTTACCAATATCACCAAAAACGACTAACGTTTTTAAAACACATTTCTTCTGCCTTGGTAGACTTGTCCACCTCCACAATTTTATGTTTCTAACTTCTGTTGGTGTCAAATGATGTTTGGACTCCTTAAGAATTTTGAGATAGAATGACTTATAAGCTAATAATCCTTTCTCTCAGGCTCTCACACGGTGGCATAAAACGTAGTTGTTTGCCATCTCAATGGTGAAGTAGCCTAGTATACACACAGAACACAGTAAACACTTTGAAATAAACAGAAAATTTGGTGTAGCTTCCTAGAGCCCTTGTTTATCACAAGGGTTTACAGAATCATTCTCCATTTGCCTACAGTATTTAGAAAACAAAGAACAACTACAGCTACATATTTGCTCTCGGCAGCTGTTAGATGATGCAGTACAATCTTGTTTCTGAAGTATTTACTATCTAATGGTTCTCACTGTGGTTGGGTTTAGTAAATAATTAATGGCAAGGGCATTCTGGGGGGTACTCTTCCCTTTATGAGCCTTTCCACTACTGAGAAGTGTTATCATTTTCGATGTGCCTCCCCTCTCCATTTTTAGGTGCAGTAGAGGGCTGTGGGAAGAGCACTGAACTTGGAGTCAAGACACTTCAGTCCGGTCTTATCCTCCATCTTCTCGTTAAAGAGGAGCAAATCTCCAGCACCCCGAGGGTCACCATCCCTCTACCGAAACAAGAATATTAAACTACATGAACTCTAATGTACTTTCCCTTTATTTTTAGAGGGAAAAAATGTTTTATTAAACATATCTGTACATAATTAAACAAATGTTTAGTTTTGTACAATGCACATCACCCTCTCAATTTTCATAATCTCCTTTACCCTAAAGAAATAATTTATTTTTGTTATGCGTAATAGTCTTGATTCATAAATTCAGACGTGTAAGAATTGCAGGTTTGGGGGCACCTGGGTGGCTCAGTGGGTTAAAGC
This sequence comes from Taxidea taxus jeffersonii, assembly GCA_003697995.1. Taxonomy (NCBI): domain Eukaryota; kingdom Metazoa; phylum Chordata; class Mammalia; order Carnivora; family Mustelidae; genus Taxidea; species Taxidea taxus. The sequence continues at coordinate 176,939 of ML103770.1, read as the reverse complement.
CTCTGCCTTAGGCTCAGGTCATGATCTCAGGATCCTGGGACCGAGCCCCAATCGGGCTCTCTGCTCAGCAGGGAGCCTGCTTCCTCCTCTCTCTCTCTGCCTGCCTCTGCCTATTTGTGATCTCTCTGTGTGTCAAGTAAATAAATAAAATCTTAAAAAAAAAAAAGGATTGCAGGTTTTTTTATTATTAATATTTCATTTTGACCCCAAATTACCATTTCTCTTGCTTTAAAAGAAATGTCACTTATGACTCTGAAAGTCATTCTGTTTCCCCATTCTGAAGCCTTATCTTAGGCTACACCAATTCTTGAGAGGGAGGTGTCAGCCATAGGCCCAATTAAATTACCACTCAGATACCTTTTTTCTTCTGTCCTCACTTCTCCTTCAGGTTTAGAGTCTGCTGATTTCATGTCTTTGTGGGAGATGAAAATCTTTTATGAGCCTCTCTATGATTTTCTCAGCCTAGGAGATCATGATGCCACTCCACTGGGGGTGGCGGGAGAGGGGTGGGCCAAGAGGTTGCTGCATCCTAACAGGCACTAGATCTCAGAAGCTTAAAGGACCACATGGGTCTCTCTTTCTCCCATCCCTCAGGCCCAGGAACACCATTTCTAATGAGAGTGGCCTAACAAAGTCTTTTGTTGTATACCAAGAAACTGTCCTTCCACAAATTCCTGTCTCTCTTTAAGTCCCTTTACATATACACTTCAAATTCTACAGAAGAAAGATATTTGATTAGCTTCAGAATTCCAATAAAGCAAACATATTTAAAATTTAAAGACCAGGTTATGGGTATCAAGGAGGTCATGTGTTGGGATGAGCACTGGGTGTTATATGCAACTAATGAATCGTTGAACACTACGACAAAAACTTATGAGGTACTACATGATGGCTAACTGAATACCACCAAAAAATTAAAGAGAAGCACTAAAAGAGTAGAACTATAACTTTTAAAGCAGTAGAGGAGAAAAATAAATTTAAAAACCTAAACAGTCCAAAGAAGGCAAGAGAAAGAAAAAAGAGGAGCAAAAAATGTAAGACATGTAGAAAGCAGAAATAAAAACCAGACATAAATACCAACATATTGGCAATCATAATAAGTATAAAATTCTACACATCAACACTTAAAGCTAGATATTATCAGGTTGGATCTCCAAAATTACATTCAGCAACAAACTATTTACTAAAGATAAGATCAGACATTAAGACACAGAAAGGATGAAAGTAAAAGTTTGGGAAATAGATATTAGGCAGGTACTTTAGCTAATTGAACTTGAGACATAATAGACTTTAGGCATATACATTACTGTGGTACTCAAAGAGTCATTGTATAATTGTATAATGAGTTCTAATTGATGAGGAATTAAAATAATTAAAATTATTAAAATATGGACCTAATAACATGAAATTAAAATATGTAAAGCAAGAAATTTAACTAAAGGGAAATTAAAACTTTAGAATTATTGTAGAAATTTTCATATACCTTGTCAGTACTGGATAGATTAAATACATAAATATCAGTATTAGAAGGTTTGGATATAACAATTAACAAGATTGACATATTAGAAACTATGATCTCTGTATATAGTAGTGATAAGAAAATTCACATTCTCCCAAGCACATATGAATTATTTACAAAAATTTAAAAAGCACACACTAGCTCAGAAAGTTTATATAATATCAAACAATGAGTTTATGTGTGATTAAGTAATGCTGAGTTATAAATCACTAAAATTCCATCCACTGGAAATCTTAAGCATTCTAAATATATCATGGTTTACGAAATGAAAATGGTAATCAAACATTTAAAAGAGAATGATACTGGGGCACCCGGGTGGCTCAGTAGGTTAACCCCCTGCCTTCGGATCAGGTCATGATCTCAGGGTCCTGGGATCAAGCCCTGCATTGGGCTCTCTGCTCAGCAGAGAGCCTGCTTTCTCCCCCTCTCTCTCTGCCTGCCTCTCTGCCTACTTGTGATCTCTCTCTCTCTCAAATAAATAAATAAATAAATAAAATCTTTTAAAAAAAGAGAATGATACTGAGACTATTTCAAATAAAATAAATCTTATAGAGCTTAGCTAAAGTAGTACTTAGAGGAAAATTTATAGTATCAAATCCATGTTTTGGAAAGAACAGAGACAAAATTAACAAAATGACTGGTTTGAGAAGTTAGAAAATGTACAACAGAGCAATCTCTTTGGAAAAAGGACATTAGCTTAGTAGTAAGAAAGAAAGAATGGAGAAGACCAAACCAAAAAGCTGGCTCTCTGGAAAAAAAATAGAAAACTTTATGAAATGAGCATTTGTCTAGAAATATATGAAGCATAGAAACTGATGACAGAAAATGGGGAGTCAAGCCTATACCCATTGAAGAAAATGAATCAGAAGTTAAAATTCTACCCCCATACAAGTATCAGACACAGATGAATTTATGGATGATTTTTAAGAAAATAGAATACAGATAATCCCTATTGCACAGAAAAATTTAGAGAATAGAAAATGAGAAAAACAAGCTAATAAATATAATGTTAAGAGATTACTATGACATTGATACCAAAATGAAGGAGGGAGAGTGTAAAAAATAAAAATAATAGGATTTTACATATACATGTGTATATATACATATGTAAATATGTAAAAATTAAAGAGGGAGAGTGTTAAAAATAAAAACAATAGGATTTTAAATATATACATATGTAAATGTAAAGTTACATATGTAAATATGCATATATGTGTAAAAAATATGTATGTAAATAAAGTACTAATTCCATGAATCTAACAATGTAATTCATTAAATTGACATATGTAAAAATGACTTGTCTCAAAAAACATCATATTAAGTAAGCATAAATCTAATTTTATCAAATTAACGATTAAAGAAAATTATTTCCATAAATAGAGAGTAAAAGCCATATACTTATATATATAATGTAGCAATATTGTTATATTGTCATGCATTGTTAACTGTGAAAGTTTAGAGTTATTTTTTAAAATTGAAATAGATGTCTACATCATCATTTTTTAATCAACATTGTATTTAAAGTCCTAGGCATTTCCTCCATAAGTCAAACACAGAAAGTCAATTATCATATGGTTTCACTTACTTGTGGAGCATAAGGAATAACATGGAGGACATTAGGAAAAGGAAAGGAAAAGTGATTTGGGGGAAATCAGAGAGGGAAAGAACTATGAGAGATGGTGGACTGAGGGTTTTGGAAGGGAGGGTTGGGGGGGGGGTCTCAGCCTGGTGGTGGGTATTAAGGAGGGCACGTATTACATGGAGCACAGGGTGTGGGGCATAAACAATGAATCTTGGAACACTGAAAAAATAAAATTAAATTTTTAAAAAAGTCCTAGGCAATGCAATAAAGCAAGAAAAATATGATATGTAAGAACTTATACAGAGACAGGGAGAAACAAATAATAGAAAATATTGGAATATAAAACACCCACACATATATATGTTTATTGTATATACATCTATATGTATGTATGCATGTATGGTTGTTACATGACAAAGTGAGTTTACAACTCTGCAAGGAAATGATGCATTAATCCATAAATTAGAATGGGGCAATTGGTAATACATTTATAGAAAAAATGTGAAATAATACCCCTATAAGAAATTATGTATAAATAGAACTTCCTGCTAGGATGAAGAAATAAATCATGTAGAAAAGTTTAAAAAGAAAAATACTTTTTATAGAACATACACAAAAATTGATTTTGCAAACAGCATAGGTAATATTTCACAACAAGATATTTTAACATCACCTAGCAGCTGAAAATGCACACACATTTAACAATTCCACTTTGAGTTGTATATTCTAGAGAACCCTCACCTGTGTACAAGGAGACTTGTGCAAGAACATTGACTGCAGCATTTATTAGCAAAGCAGCTAAACAATTTAAAATGTTACTCAATGAGAGAACAGATGAATACATTTGCCGTACAATCACTGGAATATTAAACAGCAAATACAACATACTAGTTCTACAAATATTGATACAATGAATCTCTAATATATTTTGATAAATTAAAAAATCAAGTTTCAAGTGATATAGTATGAGGGGCTCCTGGGTGGCTCAGTGGTTAAGTGTCTGCCTTCGGCTCAAATGATACAGTATGATATAATTATAGAAATCAAACATATAAAAATTAATACATGCCATATAGAGACAGTAATTTTGTAGTAATAGTTTAGCACGTTCAAAGGGAAGAACATACATGTAAGTCAGGATATTTGTTTTCTCTTAGGAGTGGATAATGTGGAATAAAATGAAAAGAATCAATTCAAGGGCCTAATACAGGTTTCCCCCGCTATCTGAAAGTTTGCTTTACATCACTTCACTTTTACTAAAGTTTACTACCTGTTTTCACTAACAGAAAGAAATGTGAAGAGAATTTTTGCTTTTAGTAAATGGTAATTGCTTCTTCACTTTATAGCATTTCAGTTTATGAAAGTTTTCATAGGAACACTCTTGTTTTTGGATAACAGGGAAACCCATATTTATTTCCTAAAAACCTAAATTTTGAAACGAAGAGGACAAAATGTTCATCTATCTGGTGGGTACAGAGGTGTCTCTGTGCATTTATATGTGCTTGACATATTGTATAATTAAAATATTTTAAAGCCTTATGTTTTCAAGTATATACAAGAATGTTAAACCAGCTTTTCAAAGAGTTTTTAAGAATTATTAGACCATGAGAGTCATATTTGGTTCCTCAAATGTTCATTGACCCAAATTAAATCACAAATGCCATTGCTTCAGCCTTCCATTCAAACATACTCTTTGAGTGTTCTAGTAATCAGCAGGTTAAAAGAAGACAAGCTCCTCCCTGCAACAAGTATTCTCAGAGTTCCAACAAAATGTAACTTGTTATAAAACCCAAGCTGACAGGAAATGTGAACAAAGAACACTAAATTTATTTTAGGCACTGAGCATATGGGTCAATGCTTATTTGCATGACTGTCAACAAACAATTCTCCTTTGTTGCTACTTATAACTTTCATGTATTCACTGCCTTTGAATCAAATTGAATCTACCCTTAGTCAATCATCTTTCTTCTCTATCATTATCAATTAATATTTTTGAGCCCTCTGAACTGTATCACTTTGTATTGAATTTTCTGATAATGAGATACCAAATTGAGTCCTGACTATGTTTTAAAAACTTGATATAGATCTCATCCGTCGATGTCTTTAAGAGCAGCACAAGGCTTGCTACTCTGCCTGGCTTCCTCAAGATTAATTCCAAGACTGTCCTTGCTTAAGTCAGTCTGCAGCTGATCTGAGAGCATGAGCTTCCATCCTGGATTAATTTAATGTGCACCCTTAGGTCTACCTCATCAGCTTTAAGGGTATTTGTTACCACAACAGGTATACAAACACTGAAGGGCAGAAAGGGATTTGGAGGCTCATTTGGAGGGTGAACATTTGGGGGGAAATTTCATGGCAAGTAGGATTTATGGATAATTTTACAAACACTATTTCTGCATGCAATTCCAAATGCCTAATGGATAATTCTGTGCCATATTTCCTCTTCTGCATCCCATCAAGGACTACCGCCCACTGTCAAGTTTATATTCTGTCTCAATATGTCCCCATCTTATATTTTGGCTGAAAACTCTACAACACGTTCAGAGCCCTCATCCCGAGTACAAATTCTCAGCACTGTTTTCTGGCTCTCTTTTTGCACATATATATTTAGCAGAATGCCAAGCTATATAAGTAGGTCCTATCATCGAAACTGAGGTTATATTTTATTTTGGACTGAATATAGAAAGTTCCTGGCACATCGTAAGTACTCAGTTAAGGTTAGTGTAGCTGTTATTGCTGTTGTCGCTGTTCAGTTATTAGTCAAACCTGAGAACATCGTTAAGGCCACGGACTTGTAGGCAAGAGGCAATTTTCAATTTCACTGTAAACTAAATTCATATATACATTGTTTATTCTGAGTTTTGTTTTAGAAACAAATATTTAAAGACACATTTACTACCCCATAATAAAGAATTCAAGAAATAAAAATAAGAATTTTCAGAAGTTTGTTCTAATGCTTTTGTGCTACACAAAACCTAAGCTCACCCATTTTAGATCCCCATAAAGATGGACACTAACCCTGTGCCAAAAGAATATATGTGCAAAAAGGATATTTCTTCAGCCTGACCTGAGAAGTCTTTATACAGAAACGTAAAGTGAACTAGGAAGGTCCTTAACTATGGTCTCAGGTTTTTGGAAGGCCACTTAGGGCTCACCATCAAGAACAAAAGCTAAGGGGCGCCTGGGTGGCTCAGTGGGTTAAAGCCTCTGCCTTCGGCTCAGGTCATGATCTCAGGGTCCTGGGACCCAGCCCTGCATCCGGCTCTCTGTTCAGCAGGGAGCCTGCTTCCCTTCCTCTCTCTCTCTCTGCTGCCTCTCTGCCTACTTGTGTTCTCTGTCAAATAAATAAAAAATCTTTAAAAAAAAAAAAAAAAGAACAAAAGCTAAGGTTTCCATTTTTCTATCTCCAATAGTGGGCAAACCATGACTGTAAGTAACTTGTAATACCTCTTGAGCTTCGTGTCACATTGACTTTAAAATATACATTACCCATTTGACTACTAGAAGTTAAAAGCTTTAAAACAAAGAAGTATGTATGTAGATATATAGGTAAATAAATGACGTGAACAGGTGTGTGTGTGTGTGTGTTTATAGGGTAGCAAGCGTCGGGTTGTTGAGAAGTTTTCGTGGTCAGCCTCCTGGATAGAAAACCTCATTGAAATGACAATGGCTTCCAAGAGAGAAAAGTAGTGGCAAAGGAAGAAAAGAAACAGCTGAAGAGTCAATTTGCAGTTGAGATAAGACTGAACCAACATGTTACGTTTGTGTAGTGATTAAATTAGCTGACAAACTCCCAATGCTCAAAGGGTGTGTATTGTTTTGGTTCCATGTATAGCCCCGCATTTCCAAAAATTCTTTGGTGTTTTCCCATATTTGTGCATAGGTGTGTGTGTGTGTGTATACATATAGATATATATAGGATCGTGTTTATACACATGTGTATATATACATATGTGTGTATCTTTATGTATATACATATATAATTTGAAAATATAAAAGTAACATTACTCATTGCATGCTACTATAATATTTTATTTTGACTTTATTTTGTTTATCCTTAAAGCAGCTTCTTGGGGGGACCTGGGTGGCTCAGTCAGTTAAGCACCTTCCTCTGGCTCAAGTCACATCCTGCGGTTCTGGTGTCAGGCCCCCACATCCCTCCCATCGGGCTCCCTGCTTTTCCCTCTGCCTCTGCCTCCCACCCCACTCATGCTCACTTTGTCTCTTTCTCAAATAAAAAAATCCCCAGTATTTTAAATTCTGAATTAATAGTACATGGATAAAAATTTATTAAAATTATTTATTATCAATTTATTAAATAGCAATTAAGTTAGGGTTCACAGATAAAAAACATAATACCTAGTTAAATTGGACTTTCAGGTAAACAAGGCATAATGTTTTTAGTGTAAGTATATACCAAATATTACATGGGACATACTCATGAGGAAACTGTGACAATATATTTTGTATAGGTCTTAAAACTTGTCTTAAATCTTTGGAAATTTTATATAAATTTTATATAAAAATCCATTTATAAAAAATCCATATATAAAAATATCCATTTTGGTTTCAATTCATAATTTATTGATTACTGCCAAAATGTAAGTAAAATGAAGGCAGGGATTTCTGCTTTTTTGCTCAATGCTATAGTCCAGTGTTTGGCAGAAAGGAGGCACTCGTGAATATTTATGCAAATGAAATGAATGAAAGTGAAATTTTTTTGTAGGAGTTTAAAGTCCATTGTAGGGTCTTCTTCTTCTCCTTCTCCTCCTTCTTCTTCTTCTTTAAAGATTTTATTTATTTATTTAACAGATTGAGAGAGAGAGAGAGAGATCACAAGTAGGCAGAGAGGCAGGCGGGAGGGGGGGAAGCAGGCTTCCCGCTAAGCAGGGAGGCCCGTGCAGGGCTCCATCCCAGGACCCCGAGATCATGACCTGAGCTGAAGGCAGAGGCTTAACCCACTGAGCCACCCAGGCACCCCTATTGTAGGGTCTTCTATAAAGTATTTTAAATGCCTTAAACAGATGCTTCCTTTAAGGAAAAAAAAAATGAAACAATTCAATATTTATGCAGAAGTAGAGAATCAAAAAAAATGACCAGAGTCCCAAACATTAGAGAGCTTTACAGTGTATTCTTAGGAAAGCAGGGAAGCAATCTTCAAGGAATAATTACAAAAGAAGGCAGCACTTTAGGATCTCATAATTACAAAAGAAGGCAGATCTCATGGGATCATGAGAAACATGATGTACAAATTCAAAGAAAGCATCTAGTTTGGGGTGGAGGGTGAGATAAGCCTCCACAAGGGCTGGATTTCAAACAGGCCTTGCAACAGTGACAATTGCAATAGGTTTACATCTTGAAGACTTTCTCAGCAGGTTGAAGGAAGGCATTTAATCTGGACAGAGCAAGGCATACTCAAGAGATGCAGTGAGATCCAACTTAGCTGAGATGTGAGGTATAAAGACAGAGCTGGTGGGAGATGAGGACAGAAGAAAAGGTGGGACATGACAAAAATAATTACATTCTAATTAACCAATTACAAGTGTGAGGGTAATTACTATCAGAAGGTAACAGTGGCAGAAGGAATGAAATTCCACCTCTATTCATAAGGCATTGCCAATTGGACAGGTAAACCAGTCACTCCAGCCACTGGAATAAGAAGTAGACATTCTTAGTTATAAATTCATAGAAAAAAAAAAAAGGGTGGCAAAAATGAGCTTTCATCAAGGAGGAGCATCTTCCATTTTGGTGCCCTTTTTTTTGAATCATGTCCTAAATCCACAGACAAGTGATATCCTCACCACGATGCCTCAGTGGCTTGTGCTTTAGTGTCAGCTACTTGGGAAATGTTTCCCTTGGCAACATAAGCTTAGGAAAAGTATATGGATTGATGTATTTAATTTGCATTCCACTTGTAACACAATGTGGCCTTCTGTTTAAAAAAAAAAAAAAAAACACCGACACTGTGGGACACAATATTACTTTGTGGTATAAGGGCTATTGATAGAGTATGGCAGTTTTAACTCAGAATACAACAGCTTTTGTTAAACCATGCTTCATACTTCATCTCATTTTGATATACTGGATGGAAATAAAATTATATGTCAGCATTAGAGTTTTGCATTAAATTGTAGATTTTTTTTTTGCCCCCATCCTATCTTTCTGCAAAGGGGATAGATTTGTAGAGGACAGCATTTTTCTCATTTGTGACATATCTGCACAAATACAATATATAATTTTCGGCAAGAATATTGTTCCGTGTGAGGAAAAAAAATAATGCCCTGGGTTATTATTTCAACTCGCAAGTCTGGATGCTGTACTTTGATATTATTTATTTGAAGTTTATGTAGCATATATTATTTGAAATTTGAAAGCTGCTTTATTAATTCTAACAGTCAGAGCTTTCGAAGCTACGAAAAGCTGTCCTTCCACTTAGTTGAATGCTCAAGCACAAAATTATTAAAAAACATCATGTGCACAAAATGCAGCAGTAAGCTGATTTGTGTGCACAAGAGGGATGTTTGTTCTCAAAAGTACATTCTTAAATAAGAAGAGAGTTGGAAAGAAAAGGCAAACAGCACCTTGAAGTAAAAGAACAGGAGCAGATGTCCTTTAGCTGTGTGTTTTATTGATTTATAAACACTCAGTCGGGCTCCCTCATCTCTGCAGAGTAATTTAGATATGGGAAAATATCTGTGAAATATATTGATTGTGTTATTGATTGAAAAGCCAATTGCTGTTGCACTCCTGTTTTACCATTTAAGTCCTGACACATTTTGACATATGAGCCAGCTGTGACTACTGCCTCGATTCTGCACTAAGATAATGTGAAAGCTGTCATAACCACTTCTCTGTCAGCCTTGAGGATTTACAGCAGGTTGGTGCTGCTATTTAGCTTCCTCTTTAACTACCTGAATAATGAGAATTTGTTAAAGCTTTTACTCCAGTGCGTTCCTGTGTGTCTGCCCTGGGTGTGTCCCTATCTGCGCCCAGACCCCGACTGGGTTTTGTTTCATTTAGTGAACAGATACTTGATGAATTAAAAAGAAAATACATAAGGAAACAACTTCACAGGATCTCCGGATTGAATCTAGGCACATGGAAATGACTGACTCTGTGCAAACGGTTTTTCTCTTTCTCTGGGAAAATTTGATTTCAGAACATTTCTCTGTAATGTTCACTTGTCAGATTGGTTTCTACCCAGTAGTGATAGAGAAATAACGGGGGGCAGGGTGGGGGTCCATTCCTATTTCCAGATTTGTTATTTGAGATATTAATTGAAAGAAAAATAAAGGTAATTTACACAAAAATGATGCAATATCTTTGATTTGAAAAGAAAAATACATTAGCTTCTAAACCTACCCTTTAAAGCTCATAAAAATTAATATAAGCATATCTCCACAAAGTACACTTTAAAAAAATCTAAATTTTAGGACAGACCTCATTAAATGATTGAAACTACAAATACTATTTCCTGGTTCTGGTCACATAATCATAATGCATGAGAGAAACTCCTCTAAATCACCCTTTTGATGCATATAGTCAATATGGACCTTTTCCAAATAAGGCTGTTTAAATGTATACTATACATTATTAAAGCTGGTGTCCATAATATTCCTCTTATACTCTGATGCATCTTCTCGTTGTCACACAATCTCTCTGATTAATCACAAGCAGCATGATGATTTGTCCTTTCCTAGTTTATTTAAAAGCACCCTTCAATTTATGTAAACCAATGAAACAGGTCTATCGTAAGGAGCCGTGCTGATGTAAATAGCCTGGGAACAATGCTCCATGTTATAAGGATGGGCAGCAGGACGACTCCTCTGGGAAATAAAAATGTTCATTTAACAATATGAATGGCACACCATTCTGGCAAATGACTGACATATCAGCAGTGTTAAGCATTAGACTTGTGATTGATTTGGAGCCAACTTCGAAAAATCCAACATTTCTTTCCCATGTACAGGCTTCCTACACTGTGGAATCTTTCAGAAGTGTATCTCGGCACCTCAGTATCATGCTCCAGAGCAGATTTCACCTTCATAAGAAATTGCAAGCAGCCTTTATGTAAATTAAGAAAATACCATGTAGATTCTGACGAGGTAAAAATCTGCAGTCCAAACACGAGACTGTTTAGAATATGACGCCAGAGAAGGGGAGGCAAGAGGTGGACAAACAACCTTTTGAGGCAGGATGGTGTATAATCCGCACTGTGCAGACCCTCGCTGAGAGGCTGGAGTAGCCATTCATTCCTTCTAACTGCCTGCTTTCCCCTTACCTTGGGGGTAGGATTACACTAAGATCCTGAAGAAGCTGTGGGAGAATTTGTTCTTGAACTTTCCTGTGCAAAATAACTGCCCAGGGAATGTGTTGAAAATGTACATTCCTGGTCTCCCCTGGAGAGCTTCTGGTTAGTAGGTTTATTTATTTATTTGAGAGAGAGAGAATGAGAGGGGGTAGGGTCAGAGGGAGAAGCAGACTCCCCACTGAATGTGGAGCCCCATGCGGGACTTAATCCAGGATCATGACCTGAGCCAAAGGCAGTCACTTATCCAACTGAGTCACCCAGGCAACCTAGGTTAGTAGGTCTAGAATATAGCACAAGAATCTGGTTTCATTAACCACATAGTTAACACACAATGTTACATTAGTTTCAGGCGTGCAATGTAGTGATTCCACAAGTCCATGGGTTATGCTCACCACGGGTGTAGCTACCCTCTGTCACCATGCATCCCTATTACAGTACCACTCACTATATTCCCCATGCTGTGCCTTTTATCTCCATGATGTATTCATTCCTTAACCTGAAACCTGTATCTCCCACTCCTCTTCACCCATTTCCACCCCCCCATCAGTTTGTTCTCTGTATTTATAGGTCTGATTTCTGCTTTCTGTTTGTTTTTTTGGGTTCTACATATAAGTGCAATCATATCATTTCCCTTCCTCTGTCTGACTTATTGCACCTAGTATTATAACCCCTAGGTTCACCCATATTGTGGCAAATGGCAAGATCTCATCTTTTTTTATGGCTGATATTCCATTGTATCTATATATCACATCTTTTTATCCATTCATTTATCGATGGACATTTGGATCCCTTCCATATTTTGACTTTTGTAACTAATGCTGCATAAACAAAGGGGTGCATAAATCTTTTCAAATTAGTGTTTTTGATTTAAGGTAAATATCCAGTAGTTGGTGAGGGTGTGAAGCAAACAGCATCCTCTTCCAGTCTTAGTAGAAATGTAAGTTGGTATAACCACTGTGGAAAACAGTATGGAGGTTCCTCAAAAAATTAAAACTAGAAATATCATGTGATCCAGGAGCTCCAGTGGCGCAATCAGTTAGCACGCGGTACTTATAAAAATAGAAATATCAAAAAAAAATAGAAATATCATATGATCCAAAGTAAATTTTTAAATTTGAACTAATATGACACTTGTAGAAGATTCATAAAATTGCAGAGTCCATTATTTCCCTCATTCAACTTCCTCCAGTATCAACATTTTATATAAACTTAGTATAAATTTAACATGAGAAAATTGCCATTGGTACAATATTATTAACCAATAAACCTCATTTAAATGTCACCAGTTTTTACATCTATGTCTTTTTCTTCCAGATTCCCACATTGCTTTTAGTTATATCTCCTTAGTTTCCTCTTGTCTGTAAGTGTCCCTCAGGCTCTGGTATCAGTCAATTTGCAAAGAAAATTATAAGAAACACTCACTAGATGGTCACTAACGTTCATAAATCTTCTACAAATATTAGCTGTTAATTTTTTAAAGGGGAATATAAGAAAGAATTTAAAAACTAAGGCTAAAATATGAAGTGAGCATACAAAATCTCTAAGAAGCCTCCAAGACTAGTCTATGCCTTAGGACTTTTGTCCCCCTCAGTATTGTTTGTCATGTTTTGTAGTTGATTTCACATGTATTCACTGTTGGCCCTGCAGTTCAACCAACTGTCATTTCCTAGACCCTTGCTACTCGGCTTGGTCTGTGCCACCTGTTAGAATTGCAGAATCTCAGACCCCACTCCAAGCACCAGGTCTGCTGAATCAGAATCTACATTTTAGCCAGACTTGAAAGTGACTTGTTTGCCCAGTAATGTTTGAGAAGCATGGAATTTGAAGGTCTCTGTTATATGTAGAGACTGAAAGGGTAAATTCACTGGAGTCCCTCTGTATTACTATTAATTTTGAAACTACCAATACTATTGTTTCTATGGGCTGGCTACAGTTGTCTCAGGTACATACAAGTTCCCTTTGTTTCTCTTTCCCCTTTCTCATCCTTGGTATAAATCTTACCATATCCTTTTATTTGAGACCTGCTTTGTATTCCATATGTACATTACACTGGGTGGGCTGGTATTATGCTGGGCAGTATTCCACTGACGTTATGTTTCTGCATTACGGGCATATTTGATGTACTATTCTAACATTTCATGAGTTGGGTTATTCAGGGGTTTTTATAAAATAGATTTTGTACAAAACATTCTGTGCACTTTTCCAGTGTCTCAATGCTCCAGTCCTATGTGCATCTCTCAAATTTATTACTGACTTTCTGGATAAGCTTGGACAAGTAATTATCCTTCCTGCTCCTTGTTTTCCAACTATAAAATGGAGAGCCTAACATTGCTATGAAATGTTAGCTCCCAAGGGGATCTGAGATAGCATTGAGTTCTTACCACAAAATTAACTTGTAGGAAATTGAGAAACAGTAAGGGTGTGACTTATAGAAGGTCAACAGTCCATTATTAGGGGAGGAAAAAAAATGCTGGACTCCAGGTCTTCTAACTATAGCCCAGAGCTTCTCCTCACACCCTCTCCCCCAACATAATGACTCATCAACACTTTCCATATTTTCTCAGAAGAGAAGGGATCCCTCTTTATTTTCAAGGCAAACATTCCCACTCCTTCAACCTTAATCTCTTCATGTCTTTCTTCTCTACCCATAAATATGTCAATTATTTTTTCTCATTTAATAAATGACAGCAATAATATCATAGTAAAGACACTTTCTGCCACATATCAGTCATATTACCACATTTTCCATTTTGTCTCAAAATCACCTGAATACCTCTGCTTCCTCAACATCTAATTACTCTTCATGCCATCTTATTCTAGCTTCTTCCTTAAATCATCTACTGACACATCACTCATTGATCAATGATAATCTACACATGTCCAAATTCAAAGGACTTTGTTCATTTTTCATCCTTTCTCACCTCTCCAAAGTCTTTGTTAACCACATCCTGCTTCTCAAATCTGTGATCTCCTTGGCCCTTCTGGCATCCCTTTCTCCTTAGTTCTCAGATCTTTCCATCTCTCACTCACACAGGCTCATAGTGGTAGGGACCCACGAAAATGTCCTGACACATCTGGCTACATTACTTATTGTCTCACATTATTACCCCTACTATGCTTTTCCAAGGTGGTTATCTTAGCCTGTGGTCAGGTATTGAATTATTGGTATTTGCTTCACTCACCCTTTTTGTCTGCTCAGTGGAAATGGATTTGAGCCCTTTGCCAGCCAGCATAAGATGAAGCTTTGTCAGTAGAGGGCACTTGAGTGACGTTTAAGGAGGAGAGTTTTTCTTTCTGGCTCTGGTGCTCACAGGGCAGCTTCCATAACACAGATGTCTTGACCAGTATCCAGCTTCTACAGTGCACTCAACTTTCCCAGGGCCAAGTGCCTGCAGTATGGGGGCTTTTTGGGGGGATTGGGGGTGGGAGGTGGCAAGAACAACAATTTCCTGTAGCACATGCACATTCGTCAGCACCAGGTTTCCTCAATACCAATGTCTTCTGCAGTGTCCCATTCCTGTGATGTATGGTAGCCAGTAGTACCTACCAGCCAGCCACTTCTCCCACCAAGTTTCTTAGGTATTTTTGGATTGAGGTGTCGCTAATGAGAAATTCCCTGTGGACAGTTTTCCCTAGCCTCCTATGGGCAGATTTCAGAAATGTTCCACTGATTTGGTACCACAGTGACTTCTCTGACATTCAGTGAGCCAGGGCTGTGACTTCTCCAAGATCCTGATTTAAGCCCTAAAGGAAATCTCCTTCAAGTGCTCTTGCTCAACCCCTATAGGAAGTGACTTCTCCTTATAGCTGTTATTTTTATTTTTTAAGAATTATTTATATTTTTTAAGAATTTTCTTTATTTCCTTCTGGTCAATTCTTTATTATAAGCCCCTGTTATAATTAATGATTTCTTATATGAAACTTTACCTGGTCACATTACTGAGGTGTTTCCTTTTCCCTTTTGGTCCCAGAAATGATATGGCTTTCCCAGTGTGATATAATCTAGGTTCCCCAGAGAGCACTGTCTTAGATGAAGACTTAAGAGCTACTACTATTCGTGGGGCGCCTGGGTGGCTCAGTGGGTTAAAGCCTCTGCCTTCCACTCAAGTCATGATCCCAGGGTCCTAGGATTGAGCCCCACGTCGGGCTCTTTGCTCTGCGGAGAGCCTGCTTCCTCCTCTCTCTGCCTGCCTCCCTGCCTACTTGTGATCTCTCTCTCTGTCAAATAAGTAAAACAAATCTTAAAAAAAAAAAGAGGTACTACTATTCTATCAGAACATAGACTCCTGATGAAGCTAGAATGGGTAAAGAAGAAGTGAGATATGGTAGGAAGGAGAAACAAGATGAGGGGCTCAGAACTAAGCTGGAGGCCCCCATTGTTAACAAGTGTAGTTGTTTGATGGATTACATTGAGCCATGTTCTAGTCCATGTGAACTAGCAGAAGGCCATTTTGAGGAAGAGAAGAACATAATTTACATACTGGCTCTTGGTTTCCATTAATTACAGTTTTACTGCAACAGTGCATTAAGTCTCCTCTACTTCCAGTTTGTGCTTACAACGAGGCCAAGCAGATCTCCCCGGTGGGTCACAGCATGGTTGCAAAAGGGGTGTCTTGAGACAAGAGGGAAAACATACAAGGTTTGGACATGAGGTGTAGTCCTGCACAAAGACGGTCAGTGTCTATGCAGTACTAATCACAGCAGCAGTGGTTTGGACAGCAATGGGGGTAAGTAGCTGAGAGTCACAGAGATGGATAAGAATGAGCGGGATAAGAATGAGAGGGTATGAGGAGGCATCTAAACCCCTGACACAGGATCTGATCCATGCCCATGACCAAAACAACACTCTACATGCAGCTGAATCTCAAGTCTTTTTCCCCGACACCCTCCCTCCTGAGAACCACGCTATACTTCCAAATGCTTAACCAACGTACATGCATGCATATCTTGCAAGTTCCTCAAATTGAACATGTGTCAAGCTGAATTCAACTTAATATTTTCAGAACATCCTCTGTCTTCGTAAAGAGGGTCAGCATTCATTTTTATAGTCTTCCAAGATGGAAGCTTGGATTCTCCCCTGGATCTTGCCCACATTTTTACAGACTTCAATTTAACTGTCCACCAAATATTTTTGCATTTTTCTTTAGAAGGGTCTCTCAATGCTGGCTTCTATTCTTATCTCCAATGCAATAGGCTTACTCCAAATCTGTCCTCATCTCAAATTAATGCAATGGTGTCCTGTCATGGCCTTTCTCTAATCCCTTCACATAATGATTATCTTAAAAAAAATGATTCTGTTACTTCTTCACATTAAAACCACCCATGGCTGTCCACTGGCTGCAAAATGAAATCCAAATTCCTGAGCTTAGCATACAAAGTCATTCACAGTGCACACCCAATGGTCTGTCCCTAACGCCACACCTTCTCCTTCCACCCGTTCGCCCCTGGAACCAGCCATGTGTTTTTCATACACTAGTCTCCCCTGCAACATGCCTGTGGCATTCCCAAAATTTTCATGTTTCTAGACTTATGCAAATGTTCATGCTACTGATGAGAACGGGAAAAATCTCTACCTCTCAGGTCAAATGTCACCGCTTCAGTAACTTTCTTGGAAGTAGTTAACTGTCCTGTTCCCTGAGCTCCCACAGCACCTTCCCTTTCCATTCTCTAAGAATTTTCATGTTTTATTATAATTTATTTGTTTTTACACCCGTATTACCACTATATTATGATTTCCTAAAGTGCGGGGACCATGTATTATTCATTTTTGCATCCCCAGCACTCAGCACAGTACTTGTGCCTAAACTGCCCAATAAATATGTGTTGAATGGAATTTAAATGAAATCACAGGTGTAAAAAAAAAGTATGTATGTATAGTATTGCGATCAGCAAAGCAGTGTTTCGCTCTAGCATGATGTACATCTAATTTTATACTTAGAAAGATTCCATGTTAATGCCATAGACACTTTGTCAACCATCCAAAAAGCAGCAGAGCTTTTCGCCAATGAGCAACGGCGGTGGATGTTGACAGTTTATTTCAGTACATTATATGGCACTCAACCAAAATTGAACAGCAAGAAAAGATGGAAAGAAAATGACTATTTTCTAGGCCTCCATCACTGCATGTAGGACTAAATGGATTTCATGATGCTCATGTGCCTTGGTTTGCATCAGCCTTGTGTGTAAATCAAATTGATCGCCCTGAGTTGTTTGGCCCAGGACTGGCATTCTAAGGTCCACAGTCCTACAGTGCTATATTACACTCTATTATTGTATACTACATCACAGCATACTGTATCTATTACAGTCACCTCATGTGGAATTACCTCTTACAAAAGGATGGAACACACCCTAAATTATAATGGCCTCATCACTTGTACTAGCTTTAGTAGAAGAAGCCCTTTTAGCAACCACGTTATTACCTCGGGCATGATTAGAGGAGAGGTAGTAATTCATTCCAAGACTAAAATGCTTTCCTAGAAAAAAAATAAATCTAGATATTTTAAGATATTTAAGATTAGCTGGACAATTTAGAGAACCATGCTGGGAAGCTTTCCCCGGAGAGTTATAGGCTTCTCTGGATGATGCTAGAGCTGGAGTTAACTTTCAGACTGATCTGGGGACAAGGATGATCAGTCTTCATCAGATCTTTGCATTGGGTATAAAGACACAAAAGGTCTTGTTTTTTTCTTAGAACTTTTATATTTTCCTGGTCCAAAAATATATGGTCAGTCTATGCCTATTTGGACCTCATATCCTGTACATAAAGACTGTAGAAGTTTATTTCTAGTCTATCAGGAATAATTATGATTCCTCATCCATGGCCTTATTTTTATTTTGTAGATCAGGTAAACATCACAAATGCTCATTTTTCTTTCCTTGCTTTGGCTGGACAAAGCTTGGAGTGAAGTTTGTGGCTATATTTAGCAAGTACATAAATCTTTATATACTGAATATTTTATACTAACCTTCATCCCAAATTCATCCTAATTTCCTCCCCGTTCTGTTATTCTCTTTCTATTTTCACTTAATTTAATCTATTTTAGCATGCCAACATACCTTTAATTTTAAAACTGGATTGATTCATTTTTAGGGACAAGGTGAGACATCAATAAATAAATGCAGAAATAAAACTATTCCTTCTAATGAATTACATAATTTTTACTCTTTGTCCCTATTTGTTGGGCTTCATATATCAGCAGAACTACATAAAAGAAGCATCAAATATTCCACTGTCCTGGTTCTTAATGTATCAGCATAACCCAGGAAAATATCTCTTTATAATTTTAAATCACTGTTCCTGTGTTCTAACCCTGGGAATTCTGATTCAGGCCTAGCAGGGGGCCCATTTATCTATAGTTTTTGGACATCTCAGCAGAGGACTCTGACATATACCCGACTTTAAAAAAATGAATAATTGGAGAAAATAGGATGAATCATCTTTTCAAAGTGAAAAAGGAGGTGGTGTAAACTTGTGCATATATATTTATGTCAGATATATAGACAAGTGATAGATACATAGATAGGAATTTGTTTAATAAAACAAGAAGGAATGGGAAAAAGGAAACATAAAGGCTAGAGACAAATGTGAATTAAAATCACAGACAAGGCTGTAGATATTGTTGTATGGTAGAAGCATGGTAGGTTATTAAGACGTGGGAAAGACTTCTTTTTTTTTTTTTTAAGATTTTATCCATTTATTAGTTAGAGAGAGAGAGAGCGAGCACAGGCAGAGGCAGAGGGAGAAGCAGGCTCCCTGCCAAGCAAGGAGCCTGATGTGGGACTCCATCCCAGGACGCTGGGATCACGACCTGAGCCGAAGGCAGCCGCTTAACCAACTGAGCCACCCAGGCATCCCGGGAAAGACTTCTGAAAAACAGTTACTTCACCCCTCCATTTTCAGGCCATCATGATAGGTCTGCATATACCATATGTGAGCACTTTTCAGATGTTAAGGACCATAAGAAGTACTTTATAACCTGTACCTAATTTCATCTTAGGATAATCCTTCAATGTAAATATGATCACCCCCATTTTTTGCACTAGCAAACTGAGACCTATCAAGGTTGAACATTTGGTTATGGTCACACATGGGTCTCGAAGTGACAGGACCTAGACATAGATCTGTAATTTTCACTCCCAAACCTGTGTGTTTGCTTGCCATGTTTGGTCTCGCTCCTTCAACATACTTGTTTTTTTCCTGATAGAGTCTGGGTAAAGCAAACTGAACCTACCTATCCTTTCCTAACTTCAAATCCTGCACAACAATCACTTAAATTTATATAAGAATTTTCAATGACCATACTTGAAGTTGGGAAAATTTAGGTAAACACTGGCCTATGGATGAGGTCAGTGGCCATTAAGGTTTCTCAAGTTTAAATATTCTGAGATGTTATTTAAATTAACTAAATGGGTAGTTTTTTTGAGATTAATGGAGCATATGCTGGGATTCATTTGAACCTAGATTCATTAACCCCTGCTCCACTGATTTTTACTCTTGTATATCTAACAAGAGGGAATTAAACCTTTGAAAGCAATGGTGCATATAAGTTTATATTCCATATAGTGAAAATCTCCACTTCAGTTTGTTGTAGGTTGTTTTTCCCAAATGTCCTTTCTATATGGATTATGGTGTGCATTTGGATTCATAACTTTTGTGCTAATTAGATTTGGTTTATTTTATTTTAGAAATATTTAAGAAGGAATACCATGTATCCGGAACATTCCATGTTTTATGCATTTGGTAAATTAGTTTGCAATACTTTTAATTCTATAGATAGCCGATATTTATTTTTAAAATACAGTAACTAGTTTGGTTTATTAAAGGTGGCTAGCCAATATCTTTAATTATTTACCTTTAATTATTTAATTATTTGCAAGAAGTTGTATATTTTGTAGTCGTGAATAAATATTTTGACAACATATACATTTTTAATATTCTTTTAAAATGAAGATATCTCAATCTTGTAAAGTCTTTAATGTTAAAACTGAACTGTGGACACAGTGTACTTGAATTAAATAGGTCCCAGATTTTCAGTTCTATTCAGCCAGTTTCCCTTGAACACATGGGGAATTTGACTGTCAACTTTGTGCTGCCTTTTAACAGGAAATCAACTGAGATTTGAATTCCGTAAGTTACGTTGGGCCGCTGAATGTTCTAGTTGTGCTGGAAAGATCATATAAAATCAGAATAAGATAAGTCCATTGAAAGGGAGTGTGATACAGACAAAGATGATACTAAAGGTAATCAGAGTAACTGGCTAATTATACTCTTGCAACTTCAGATATCTTGTATCGAACATAAATATGGTAATGGATGTTGGACAAAGTACTATGGCTACTACTTGTTACTCAAGTGCATGGAGTATTTTATCAAATTTACTAGTATTAGAAAGTGTACATCCTGGCATCAAGACATCTCCATGAATCTCCCTTCTCATCTCTGCCCATTAGTTAATAAAAATAGGTACAATTTTTTAAGTGCCCACCTTGGGCCAAACATTGTGTTTTAAATACTCAACACACACTCTAATATAATCTTCATAATTAGTCTACGAACTGATTTTTTTTCCCCTCCTATGATGACAATGAAGAATCTGAGGCTCAGAGAGATAAATCCACTTGCCTTAGATTAAAGATTTGGTAAATCATGGTTTCAGCTCAGGATTCAAATTTCAAAGCTCACAACCCTTGATCTCTGCTATATTATTTCTCTCCTCTTTGCCTTCCAAACAGGATCCTTGTTTTTCAATAGTTTTGAGACCAACACCCTTATATTCCTGTTTCCGCCCTTCTACTGATTTTATTGATGGATTATTTTTAAGAATTTCAACCCTTGCAGATAAATCTATTCTGCAGACTGGAACGAGTTCATCCATTCTTGCGTGTTCCTTTAGCAGAAAAGTAGGTTTGTTTCGCAGTCCAGTGTTAAGATTACCTTGAAATATGAAAGATCTCTATTTTTCACATGGGTGTAGAAATCTATGGAAAAGGCAGTAATGTCATTTTGGCAGTGTATCATCCTGAATCAGAAACTAAAGCATGCAAACTGAAATTGATTTGTAACAGGTACCTTATTAGAAGCAAACATCAAGAAAACTAGAATCAATGTTGAAACAAAAATTTGTCTTGTAAGCAATCCTGAGTGAAATGTGTTGACACAGCATCACATTCTGTAGCCCCATTTTTGCATGCTTTTCAAAGCACAGCTATCTCAGGCTGAGGGAGATGAATAATTGACTGATCACTGCATAATTCAACATAGTGTTGTAAAAATTCAAGGTCTGGCAAATTTGAAGCTTTTCTTTTTTATTGAGACTGAGGTTAAAGTTTCAATCAACCTTGAAGAAACATTTAAATAGCACAAGGATATATGATTTATTAAAGTGCATATTATTCTTTCTTATATTCCCTCCTTCTTCATTAAGCTACCTCACATAATGCACATATAAAGTTAAAAGACTATCTATAAGGTTTAGTAGAGTTCCGCCTGTAGTGACTTCAAAAGCACTAGCATCATCAATGTCGAAATACACTTATCAAGCAAAGAAGCTCGAATAGGTTGCTTTCTATCTATCCCATTATATTTCTTTTCTTTTCTTTTTTTTTACACACAACTGTTGGGTAAATTTAATACAGAAAAGGGAAAGCAAAATTCCTGTGAAATATGCTGACAACTTAATATATTATAAAACTTCCACAAAAAAAAAAAAAACAATTAGTGTGTGGAATGATTTTTCATTCAATCGATTTTCCTATAAAATTTTTTTATTATCTGTTATGTCCCAGGCACTCTCTTCTAAGCCAGAATTTGAGTTAGAATGGATAAAAACATAGGCTTTGTCAAGAAGAAAATGATCAGCTTTGACAGAGAACTACAGGGGGAAAAATCTCTTTTCATTCAACTGAGTGTGAGATATGTTAAGAATTAGTGTATTACTTTGAAATGCTATCGCTATCTTTATTTTCAAATAAAGAATTCATTTGTAATCTTGAAATTATAAACATCTCCCCATTTAGTTTTTTTCTAAAAAAGATTCAGAAAACATTTCTCCATAATATGTAATCATCCCATATTAATATATATTAAATATTAACATAATATATGTCATTCCATATTAACATATAATATATATTACATAAAATATATAATTATTTCATTATGTGAATTGGCAATGTTATATTCTTGAAAGATTAAAGACCTTATTAACCTTTGGATATGTCTGTCCATATAAATAAAATTTTGTTTTATACAAAATTTGTTTTGGGTATGAGAAGATTTTCCTGATCAAGTGAAAGTGAGCTAATCTATATCTCCTTAGAACATTTTTTTAAAAAAATCATTCTCAATGTATATTGGATAAAATAGGATGAATGGCAAATAAGGTATGAAAAAGAGAGATTGATTTTTCATTATAAATAACCATCCTCAAAATAACATACACTCTAAAGTATTTAAGAATATTTAGTTCAAGCCTATCTACTCAAATAGGGTAAGATGTTCAGCATAATTCTACTAACATATGATCGGAATTCAATTATTATGGTAGGTCTGACCACTATAAGACATGAAATAAACAGAAAACATGGATGGTCTCTTGGAAAATCGGACAGTCTCACCAGGGAGCAAAAGTTAATGTGCAAAACAATGAACTAATATATATAATGATTTAATATTTTTGCTTTCTAAGTCTTAGGAGAAGAAGAGGATGATATGAAGCCAAAGAGAAAGAATTTAAAAATAAACAAAATAGCTCAATAAATTGCCATGTTTTGGTGAAGTGATTTGGCAGATAGGACTCTGCCATTAATAATCACGAATCTTCAAAAAATATCATCGTGTAGTTAAGTCCAAAACTGAAACACCTTTATTTGCCTACTGTAACTTAAATGCTGGAATTCCTCTTACAGGGTATAAATCAGAAAGTCACATACTTGGGATGTTAGTTTTCAACTTCTTTAGTAACATAGGTTACCCAGGAACACATAAAACATTTTTGTCCTGAAATTTACTTAGCAATTCCTTGGGCTGACTAATGAACTACAAGAATTCTCATTATTGTTAGGTGCACAGGAGTGTAGGCGGCATGGCACACACTGTTGATTTGATACCCTCTATGATGACAGTCTATGGTTCACCAGCTTGGTTAAACAGCACATCAGAAGCAGTGATGGGTGATCAATCTCATTCCCCATAGCATTGCTCCCCAAAGAGTCATTATTGAGAATAAAATGAGGAAAGGCTATCAGAGGGAATCATTGGGTCTATGGCTTAAAAAAAAAAAATCTAAGAAAATAAATGAATAAGAGACTTGGGAAAATACATTTTTAAAACCTTGTTACAAAGAGAAGCAAAGGAACTGCTTAATATCTTAGAAGTGGCAATTTTATTTTGATACTAGTACAGCTCATTGTCAGATACTAAACAGCAGTGTCTTATGCTGGGATATTTGGATGAAATTTCCATTTCATTACTATAATCATTTTCAATAATCAATTAAAAGAAGCATACAAGGCATCAGAATCTCGACTTTGTATCCAATAGTCAATATGCATAAACTGAAAACTAAATTTTGACAAATAAATCTCATTTTTAAGATTAACATCATATAAATTTTTATTCTGTTGCTCTATATTGAATGAAGGAAAATTAACAGTGTGGCTAGAATAAAAAGTCAATTCTATAATCTAAAGTTATTCTAAAGTGATTTAGTTGAAACAATTCTTACTTCTTTCTTAGAATTACACATATTGTGAATGTTTTAAGCAAACCTAGTGAGGTACAGTAACTAGAACTAATTCTATTCCTGTGTAAATTTCCCTTGTAGGAAGTTGATTATCTTGTAGGGCAGGGAAAAATTAGTGAGGAATGTTGTTACCCAGAAAAAATAAAATGTTACTGGGGCACCTGGGTGGCTCAGTGGGTTAAAGCCTCTGCCTTCAGCTCAGGTCATGATCCCAGGGTCCTGGGATCGAGCCCCGCATAGGGCTCTCTGCTTATCGGGGAGCCAGCTTTCCTTCCTCTTTCTCTGCTTGCCTCTCTGCCTATTTGTGATATCTCTCTGTCAAATAAATAGATAAAATCTTTAAAAAAATAAAAATAAAATGTTATTTATAATAACAGCTCACATTTCTTTAGTGCTTTGAGGTTTCAGTACTTGCTAAGAACTTGACATAGAATATGTCATTTAATCCTCCCAGAAACACTGGAATAGATTCTACTACTTCTCTAGTTTATAAGCAAGGAAACTGAGGCATGGACAAATTAAATGACATGTCTGAGGTCATATTTTTAGATGTTGGAATGAAATTTGAAACAAGAGAGTTTGACCTCAATTACCACTTATTAATTACGAGGACTACTTCGCCTAAAATATTGCTTTAAATTGTCTACAGGTTGCTTTTAATTTCAGGGACCAAATTTTCTGAACCTTATAGCGGGAAATGCTCTCTATCTGATAAATAAAATACATAACTTAAAACATAATTTTAGGGATGCCTGGGTGGCTCAGTTGGTTAAGCGGCTGCCTTCGGTTCAGGTCATGATCCCAGCGTCCTGGGATCGAGTCCCGCATCGGGCTCCTTGCTCGGCAGGGAGCCTGCTTCTCTCTCTGCCTCTGCCTGCCACTCTGTCTGCCTGTGCTCACTCTCTCTGAAAAATAAAAAAATAAAAAAACACATAATTTTAAATGTACTCATAGTTTTTTCTGGATTTTCTTTTTTTGTTTGTTTGTTTTATTTTGGTTTGGTTTGTGCATTAGTTTGTTACTCTCAACAAGGAATCACCAAAAACCCTTATCAAAGTTTTTCCAAATCATCTTCAACAACTAGGAAATGTGAGAGCCTCACATAAAAACTCCTCACAAGGCTGACTCCAGGATTAAAATAACTGAATGGCTAAATGATATCATCTTCTCATATTACTAATCTGCCAACTTCACCATGTCACCTAGACTTTTAGCTTCAAAAGATGGCTGCAGAAATTCCAGATAACACATTTAGACAGGATAAGGTATAGTAAATAAAGAGGAACATTTTCAAAGGTTCTCCTGGAACTTCTCTAACATCTTCAACCAGAATTTTGTAATATGACCATTTCAAAACCAGTTCTGAGCAAGAATAAAAACATTATAATCTCTTGGACTAAATATGATGCCGGTCCAGCTCAGAAGGATGAGATCCCATCAAGGATCCGGCCGCCGCATCAAGACAGTACTCCTAAGTTAAATTAGACTGCTCTACAAACAAGAAAGAGTGGAAGGTAGCAAAGAGTTGCCAGGTAGGCAAAGAAAAGCAGCCCGTCAGTTAACAGATTGGATTAAAACAACTTGGATTTTTACTGTAAAGTCATCACTTACAAGCTAAGAGATCTTGGGAAAATTTCTTAGCCTCTGTGCCTGTTTCCTCACCTGTAAAATAGAATTACACTAGTAACTATCTCTTGGAGTAATCCCGAGTTTGAAATGTGTTAAAATGTATAAAGCCCTGAGAATCATGCCTGGCATATGTAAGAGCACTAGTAAGAGTAAGTGTCTAGTATGAGCAAATACAGTTTTAAAAACTCATATTATAAGTGTTTCTGGTCCAGCAAGTAGAGCTTAGAAGTTATCACTCCATTCCGACAACAAGTAAAAAGCTGAACAAGCTGAAAAATCAATAACTCAGATCTGCCAGAGAAGCTCAGTCACAGGGCAAACAGCTATCCCCCAAACTGATAAGATAAAGATAAATATAAAGAATCCAACTTACTAGGTCAGAAACCTATGAGCAGAAACCTCCAAAGGAACGGTTGCCGGGTAGGAAAACCTGAACCATAATTGCTGGATTGCAAGTGGCTCAGTGTAGATTTTAAAACTCCAGAGGGATCCAGTCATAGATCTTGGTAGGACTCATACTTTTGTGAGTTTTACCTTAAGGAGCTCAACCAGGTTCTCGCTGCAAGTATCAGAGAAAAGTACCCTCTTGCTTTTGACAGGGAAGGGGGAAAAGGAGCCATTTTGAAATATAAGAGAACTAAATTAACGGGAAACATTTGTTCGGGGGTAGGAAAAGTTAAATCTGTTCTTTCCAACTTGATCTATAGATTTATCACAATATTGCTCAATCTGGGCAAGCCATTTAGTGGATACTGACAAACCAATTCTAAAGTTTATGTGGAGGGGTAAAAGACGTGAGATAGCCAACGTGGTGTTGAAGGAAGAGAATAAAGTTGGAAGACTTGGAAAACCAACTTCAAGACTTACTCTAAAGCTATGGTTATCGAGAGTGTGGTGTTAGTGAAATTAATAAATAGATCAACAGAACAGAATAGAGTCCCACACAAATAAAATCAGCTAATTTTCAACAAAGGAGCCAGGAGCAATAGAAAATGATAAATTGTTTCCATAACAATAGTGGAACAATTGAACATTCACATGCAAAAAAATGCATCTGATGCAGATCTTCACAAAAATCAACTCAAAAGGAATCACAGACCTCAATGTAAAATGCAGAACTGTAAAACTCCTAGGAGGAAACCTAAATGACCTTGGGTTTGATGAAGAGTTTTTAGATACAACACCAAAAGCACAATCCAAGAAAGAAAGAAATGATGAGCTGGATTTCATTAAAATTAAAAATTTCTGCTCTGTGAAAGGCATTGTTAGGAGAATGAAGATGAGCCACTGACTGAGAGGAAATATTTACAAAAGACATATCTGATAAAGGACTATTATCCAAACAAGAAGAAGACAGTTTGGCAGGTTTTTCTCAAACTAAACATACTCTTCACAGATGATCCAGTGATTACACTGGTATTTACACAACTAAGCTGAGAAATTACGCCCATAAAAAAATTTGCATGTGAATATTTATAGCAGCTTTTTCATAATGCCAAAGTTGGAAGCAACTGAGGTGTTCTTCAGTAGGGAATGGATAAGCAAATGGATAGACAGTGGAAGATGATTTGGTGTTAAAAGGAAATGGTCAAGCCATTCCAACTATATAACACTCTGGAAAAGGCAATACTATGGAGACAGTAAAATGATCAGTGAGAAGTTGCCAGGAGGTAGATGGGAGGAGGGATGAATAGGTGGAGAATAGAGGACATTTAGGGCAGAAAAGCTATTCTTTATGATAGTCAGATGGTAGATTTATGCTGTTTTTCATTTGTGACTATCCATAGAATATATGACACCAAGAGTCAACCCTCATGCAAAGTATGAACTTTGGGTAATGATTTGTCAGTGTAGGTTCACTGCAACCTAAAACTACTCTAAAAAATAGTCTATTTAAAACACACACCCTCAAGTCCATATTACATAAGTTAAAGAATGGCCCTTTGGGTACCACTGCAATGTAGGATCAAGGCTTATTTTGAGATCTTTGGGGACGAATATGAATAAAATTTCATCACCCAGAAGACCATTATGAGTTACAATCAGATTTATTATCCTTTATAAATTTCATTATAACTTTAGAAAAGACTATTTAATTTGATTTTCTAAAGTTGGCCGTGCAAGAAATGGACTGAAAATCTTTATTGCATTTGCTTTAAATTAGATAGTCTCTGTTTATTGGTCACTTGTTTGAAACACTAGAGTGGTGAATGAGACAGGCCTGTGAAGCTTACATGATAGTGAGGTGAGAGACTTGAAATAGCTAATTACATGATTATTGAATTGCCAAACTTAAGATTTCTATGGGAAAACAAAAAACAAAACAACAAAAACACCAACAACACAGGAGGCAGTCAGAGCTTATAGCCAAGGAGCCAAATCTAGTATTCAGAGTCAGGGCCCTGATATTTGGGTAGAACCATGCAGGGTTAAGAAAAACTCATCAGGTGAAGGTGCGCTGGAGATTGACCCAGAGGTCAGCATGTGCAAAGCCCCTTGGGGGAGGTTAATGAAACCAACATCCTAAAAAAGCAGAGTATTCACAACAAAAGAGTTTTTAAAAACAACACAGGTTGAGCTAAATAAATGAGATCCTAGAGATACCTGTAGAGCACGTGGAGAAACTTATTATCCTACAAACACTTATCAATTTTTTAACTCGATACCTCCAACATAGAATAATATTACAGCAATTTTTTGAAGGATGATAGCCATTTGGACTAAAGTTTTGAAAAAAGATGTGGAAAAATGCCTGAAAATAAAATCAACAGGTCTTGGTGATTATCCTTGGAATATCAATGTACAGTATGGAAAGTTACACCTATTCTCTTTGATAAGAAAAGTTATGCCCTTACTAATGTTTTAGGGATCCATAGACTTGCATGGCATGGCTGCAGAGCCTTTGTAAAGCAGCATCTCATAGTCTCATCCCTTTGTCGCTGGAGCAGCATAACCACATCCATGTGACAAAGATCCGCCCATACAGCACTCAGGGCACTTAGAGTTCCCTAAACTGATGAGAGGAAAGTCTTTCCAAATTTTGGCTAATCTAAGAAGGCTGAATATTTCTAAGACGTATGGGCAATTAAGCCATCTATAGGTTATCAACATGTCTGACTAATTTAAAATTAGTATTATACTAATATTATTATTAGTATTGTGTAGCCATCAGTAACATTAACCTTAAAGATTCTGAGAATAAGTTCAAAGTGAAAGCAAATCATAAAAATAATAGAAGAAAATAATAAAATAATTCAGAGAGCTATAATTTTGAGGATCAAGAGAGCCAGAAATTAGTTCTTTTCAAAGTCTAATAAAATGGATAAACTTCTGGAAACTCTGATCAAGGAAAAAAAGATACAAGGTACAAGTAACCAATATTAATAATAAAAAGGGGTATATTCATGCAGATGCAGGAGAGATTAAACAATGCTTCTTAAGACTGAAAGTGATTACAAATAACTTGAGGACGGCATTAGTTCACTAGGGCTGCCCCAGCAAAATACCATAGACTAGGTTGCTTAAACAACAGAAATTTATTTTCTCACAGTTCTAGGCTCAAAGCCCAAGATCAAGGTGCTGGCAGTTTGGGTGTCTCCAGAGACCTCTCACTTTGGCTTATAGATGGTCACCTGCTTATCTGTGTCCTCCCACTGCCTGTCCTCTGCACTTCCTGGGGCCTCTTCCTCTTCTTATGAGGACACCAGTTACATTTAATTAGAGCCCACCCGTGTGACTTCACGTGACCTTAATCACTTCTTTAAAGGCCCTATCTCCAATTACAGTCACATTCTGAGGTATTGAGGGTTAGGACTTCAATATATTAATTTGAGGAGTGGGGGACACAACTCAGCCCACAATAGGACTTGGTTAAGTAGGTTTGGAGTGGGACCTGAGGTTGAACATTTCTAGAAATCTCCCAAGTGATGCTAGTACTGCCTATTTGCAGAATGTATCTTGAATAGCAAGGAGTTAAAATGATTAAAATATTTTGAATAACTTTAAGCTGATAAGTGAAAAGATTAAACAAAAAAAATTCTTGGAAAAGTGTAGATTAACAAGTGATTCAGAAAAAAAAAAACCACCTAAGTAGTCTTAAAATCATGAAACATTTATTACTTGAATTTTTTTTCAACAGAGAGGACCTTCGACCCATACAGCTTAAAGATGAGTACTTTCAAACACTCAAGTGAAGGGAGTTAGAAGCCTGTAGAAATATTTCATTGGAAGAGAGAGGTAGTATTCCCCAACCAGCTTTATGAGGTTCCTATAAACTTGCTACCATAACCAGATGAGGACAATATGAGAAAGAGAACCTACAATCTAATTTCATTCATAAAGATAGATTCCTAGTCCAATACGAAAACTAAATAATAGCCAAACAAACCTAACAATATATAAAAGGGATGATATATCTTATCCCAGTTGAGTTTATTCCAGACATACATTATTTTAACAGGAGGAAATGTATTTTAAAACAAGGCACATTAACTGACTAAAAAGAAAATGTTAATTTGTGTCTCCCAAGATACAGAAAAGTAATTTTGATAAAAGTCAAAATCCATTTAAAAGACATACTCTTAAAAAACTAGGAATAGTAGAGTGACTCAGTAGTTCTAAGGGCCTGAGGATTTGCCATCTCTCACTCTTTCTTTCTCTCTCTTTCTCTTTTTTAAATAAGCTCTATACCCAATGTGGGGCTTTAACCCATGGCTCAAAGATCAAGAGGCAGCTCTACTGACTGAGCCAGTGAAGTGCCCAAGGATGTGCAATTTTAACAAATTCCCAGGTGGTGCTTATACCCCTGAGACCAATGGTGCATGGCACAATAAGGCCTATGTTGTCATTTAATCCTCTCTGACTTTAGCTAATGTGGAAAACTGGCAAAAAATTCCCAGTACAGGCAAATCTACCAAACTTATAAATGTGTGCTATTAGATGTAAAGGTTGCAAGTGAAAGAGATAATTTTGTGTCATTTAAAATTAAAAATGACACAGTGTTCATTTCCTCAGTTGACACAGGTCTGGGAGTTACATTATAGTAGGGCCACTCTTAGTAATAAATTTAAATACTATACAACTATTTCATGAGCCTAGAATAAAAAAGAGAGGTAACAGTCACACGTGTTTGTGTGTGAGTATATACAAATAAAAATATATATATTTACTTATGTATATATGTATAAATATATATATATATTTGTATACAATTATGTATATATTTTTTCTAGCAAGTTCTTAGGAAGTTACATGATATACTTTTGAATATAATTCTGATAGTCTTCTTCATCCAGCAGCAGCCATGAAGTCTACCAATACTCCTGATAGGTTCTATGGAAGTCATCTTCATCATATATCTATGTACATTTTGCACTTCTGATGCTGGTTGGATTTATTGGGGATGCAGAGCAGGCCAATCCAACTGACCATCTGTATAACACACTGCAATGTTTTGCTAAAAACTTTTTCCATTATATCAGTGGTTCTCAACCAAGGATGGATTTGCCCCAAAGTCCATTCAGCAATATCCGGAGACATTTTTGATTGTCATAATGGTGGAGTCAGGGCATACAGCGATATCGATATCTAATGCATAGAGGCCTGGAATACTGCTAAACATCTTCCTTTCTCCCCACTCTCTGTACCCCCAACTCTGTCTCTTCGCTTCTCTCTCTCTCCTTCCTGCCTTCTCCTTCTTCCTCTCCTTCTCTCCCTTCCCTCACATGTATGGTATATTTCAGCTTAGGAGACCCCTCATGTCATCATGCAAATATACTTACCACACTGCTCCTCCAAATATTTTCAGCAGGTCTGAACTGAGAACTGCAGCAGCATTTCTTTAAGCATCTTGATGACGTAGGTCTTATGAGCCCAGACCATGTTTCCAAAAACAAAGTCAAGGCAACTCTGAAGCCTCACCAAAGAAATGCCACACAAGAATACAGAAAAAGTAGCAACTAATTTGATCCATGTAATTTCAAACTAAAGGCCACATTAAATTTATGGTCACCTTTTCTGCTGGCTCTCTTCCAACAAGTTATTTGAGATTCTCCCTGGCACTTGATAATAACTTTACTTAGAAAGAAGCATTTTAAATACTATATGATTTATTGCCTTAAGACTTTTATATAAGATGTCTTAGTGATTATGCTACTGCATTTTAGACAAACATATACCAAGGGGAAATATTTCAAGGACAAAAGGTAGATTAAATAATAGAAGAATAATATAAGAGTAGACACTTCTGGTTAATTTCTAAATGATGTGATTAAGATCTCTAAATTCAGATAAACTGAAACTCCTTTCTTATAATACAACTGTTTATAAGTATTCATATGACATGAATTAATAACGTTATTTTTAATATGCATCAATTATACACAGTCTTCATTTATCAGAAGGAATTTTCTTTTAAAAAACAACAGAGAAAAGAAAACCTTTCTGACTTTATTATGCAAAAGCCATCAGACATTGTCAAACTAAGACAATCATCTTGATTATTTTTGGTTGTTTGGAGAATAAGTAAAATCCACCCAGACTTGAAAGTCGCTCTTGGGAGGCAGGTAATTTGGTTTTGTAATGAGGTATGCTTTCTCAGAAGGTGATTACAATGGAGTCTGAGGGGATAGGGATGAAAGCCTTCATATATTATCTTTTATTTCTTAAAGTGTTTAATATCAGAAAGCTCTAGAAATGTGGTCAAATAGTCTTTGGGGGCTGAAGTATCCTCCAGTGAGCTGCTTTGATACTAACAGGGCTACATGTGTAGGGCACAAGCAGCCCCACGTTTGCTCCTCTAGGCATTTTGCACCACGTGGACTTCACAGCTGGTGATACCAGTTGAGGTTGAATGGTCCGGTGAAGATCAGAGCTCAGCTTTGCTCTGCTGTTCTTCTGTTATCTCCAGTGCCCAATGAGAAGACAGACAGATGCATGTGGGAATGTATTTGTATGTTTTTACAACGACTGAAGTATTCATTCCATGAATTCCAGCTATGAATTCCAGCTATACTCATACTACAGATGTTTTTTGTTGTTTTTTTTTCCTTTTTTCCCCAAAGCATATATCCAAAGACCTGCTTTAAATAAGTATTCCTTTTTCATTTATGGGTCTGTTTCTTCCAATGAGAGAGCTACTAAATAAGATTTGGGGGGAAATTGATGATAAATCAATAGAAAAAGACAATTCAAATTTCATTTCTTGAAAAATAAAAACATGCAGGATGGAATTATACTAGTATTTTGGGAAATAAGAATCTGTTTTGGTATACCCCTTACTAGGCTTTTTGTACCACATCTTACCTTGCTGCCTTTGCAATTATCTTGCTACTTTTGCTGAATAAAAGAAACAGTACAGCTGTCAATTTGAAAGTAAACTGGGATTTAAAACAGGTTTTTATGGATGAAATTAAACAGAATGAATTATATTGTAAAGTGTATTTTATAAAATGTTATGATCAACCAACTGAGGACATGGAAAAATGAAAAAGTGGACTTCTTTCCATAAAGAGAAAAGAAATTCATAAAGATGTAAAAGGGAGATTGTTGTTTGCAGTTATCATAAATAAATCTCCTGGGGCACCTGGGTGGCTCAGTGGGTTAAAGCCTCTGCCTTCAGCTCAGGTCATGATCCCAGGGTCCTGGGATCGAGCTCCACATGGGGCTCTCTGCTCAGCAGGGAGTCTGCTCCCCCCACCCCCCGCCTACTTGTAATCTCTGTCTGTCAAATAAATAAATAAAATCTTAAATAAATAAATATACTATGTTGGAGCAGGAATTTGCCTAATTGATAGATATAAAATATTTACAAAACACCACAAAAGAGATATCAAGAGAAAGAGCCTAGTTATGAATGAGAAGAAGGTCAATGCAAATCTTCCTGCAATCAAGAGTGAAGTAAGCCAAGAGTACAACGGAAGCTTAATCAGGTGTATTCACAGACTGGGTTGTAACTGCTTAGGTCTGGTGCCTCTCTAGTAGAGCAGGGATTGGGTCCTCTTTTCAGGTTAATAATACTGTAATGAAAATGTTACTTACAAACTAAGTCATTAGTAATAACCAAGGCCAGACTGATAAGTTAGTTATTTAATACCTCCACTGTAGGTGAAGCTCTATGGAACAGTTTAGTTGGTTTGTGCAAAAAGGCAGTTGAAGTTTTGAAGCTTGAAGCTCCCAAGCACTGAGCAAAAAGCCTAATGTGGGGCTCCATCTCACAACCCTGAGACCATGACCTGAGCTGTAATCAAGTCAGACACTTAACCAACTGAGCCACCCAGGTGCCCCAGAGCAAATAAATATCTTATAATCATAGTCAATCAATATAACTTGTGATATAAGGACAGAAGTTTTATAAGGACAGAAGATTTGGTCAGTGAATAAAAGGAGTAACACTGATACTACAAGTTCAAAACCTTGGGGCGTTACCCGCATGTGCCATTTGCTGAAGGGATTACAAATAAGACCATGTAGTACATTAAATATCCCTAAATTTGCCTTGTCTCACCTTTTCTACCTGATAAATTGGTGTTGCTTAGGAGCAACCACCATGCTAAGAAATCTAAGAATTTATTTCCTGGTGTTTCTGTTTCTTTGTTTTTTGCTTTTTTGGTTTTGTATTAACTTAGGCTGTTAACAAACAGGCTATTTTGCTACCATTTTATTCATGCTTCTTCTTGCCAACTAGGTCAGGCAATGACATGGGAACAAATATTATTTTACTTATATATTTTTTTAAGAATTGGGCTAGGTAATGAATACGGATAAGATGTAAATTTTAGAAACTTATAAAACTAACTAAATATCTCACGATTTTCAAATTTTTATCAACTGAATTATCTACTTTTTTCCCATTTTATTTTATTTCTCTTCAGTGCTCCAAAATTCGTTGTTTATGCACCACACCCAGTAATCCGTGCAATACGTGCCCTCCATAATACCCACCACCAGGATCACCCAACTCCCCACCCACCTCCCCTCCAAAACCCTGAGTTTGTTTCTCACAAGTCCACAGTCTCATCGTTTGTCTCCCCCTCTGATATCCCCCTCTCACTTCTCCTCTACATCTACCAATGTTCTCCGTGTTATTCCTTATGCTCCACAAGTAAGTGAAACCATATGATACTTCACTCTCTCTGCTTGACTTATTTCACTCAGCATAATCTCTTCCAGTCCCATCCATGTTGATACAAAAGTTGTGTATACATCATTTCTGATGGAGGCATAATACTCCATTGTATATATGGATCATATCTTCTTTATACATTTGTCTGTTGAAGGGCATCTTGGTTCTTTCCAGAGTTTGGCAACTGTGGCCATTGCTGCTATGAACATTGGGGTAAAGATGGCCCTTCTTTTCACTACATCTGTATCTTTGGGGTAAATACCCAGTAGTGCAATTGCAGGGTCATAGGGTAACTCTATTTTTAATTTTTTGAGGAATCTCCACATTGTTTTCCCAAGTGGCTGCACCAACTTGGAAAAAAAACATTTTTAATACTATTTATTGCCTTAACTAGAATTTTATATGTTTATTTAGCAATTATGCTATTGCATTTTTTTAAAAAATAAACAATAGGAAAATATATCTCACGCATATATAGGAAAAAATATAAATTTTCCCTAATTTATATATGTGCACACTACTTCATAGGATCTAGTATAGTTTTGTTGATTATATCCTGAGTATATTTTAGTTATTCACTTTTAAACTCTGCTTTGCTTATACTGTACATAAATATTACAAATAATATTAGCAGAAGATATGGAAGAGCAAATAAATATTTATTTGAAGATTTATTTATTTATTTTAGTGACTGACATAAGGGCATAGGGAGAGGGAGAGTATCCCAAGCACTGAGGCAAAAAGCCTAATGTGGGGCTCCATCTCACAACCCTGAGACCATGACCTGAGCTATAATCAAGTCAGACACTTAACCAACTGAGCCACCCAGGTGCCCCAGAGCAAATAAATATCTTATAATCATAGTCAATCAATATAACTTGTGATATTAACAATCTCAAAAAGAAACCCGCACATTATCATCTCAGTAAATGTAGAAGAGTATTTTACAAATTCCAACAAGTGACCCTGAAGACAAAAACAAAAATGAAAACCTTCCATCAAACCAGTAATGGAAGAAAAATTCTGCAAAGAGTGCCCAGGAAGGAGCTCAGAAGGCATCAGTTTTTCACTTCTAGCTGACCCTGAGGCATGCGCAAGCTGGAAGGAAGGCTGAAGCAGTTTGTAAATTCCAGAATGTGGAAGTTGTGCTTCAACACACACAGAGTCCCTTATGCAAAAGGTGGGAGACGTGTTGGTTTAAAGCATTTAAGGTAGTGTCTGTCCAGTCATTAGCTGCCTGCTAGGCTACTAAGCAGTGACCAGTGACTTCAATAGTTACAGATGACAAACAATACAGATTTTAGAGAATCAGTCCAAGAAAGTCACTAAACTATACAAAAATAAAGGCAACAAGAGTGCTCACTTCGGCAGCACATTTACTAAAATGAGAAATAAAGGAAACAACAAACAGCAATAAAAACAAGTCTTGAGGTGCAGGGAGAGTCTGACTCCACTCTTGCCCACGTTTGTTGCCACATTTATTAAAAGTGTCCAGTGTTCAGTTTTCTACAAATAATGACACATGCAAAGAAACAGCAAAGTATGACTCATACTCAGGAAAACAGAATGGAAATTGTCCCTGAGGAAGCCCAGAGGTTGGATTTACTAGACAAAGATTTAGATATTAAAAATATGTTTAAAAGTGGAAAGAAACTGTATCTGAAGAATTAAAGTGTGAGAACAATGTTTCACCAAATGGAGAATAAAAAGATAGAAATTACAATAAGGGACCAAAGAGAACTTCTGGAATTAAAGAAGTATAACAACTGAAGTGAAAAAAAAAAAAATCATTAGAAGGGGCTAACATCATATGCGAGGTGGGAGATAAAAGAATTATTGAACTTGAAAATAGGTCAATTAGGTTTTCCAGTCTGAGGAACTGAAAGAAAAAAGAATTAAAAAAACAAAATGAAACAAGACTTAGCAGACATCATCAGAATACCAACATATGCTTAATGGAGTCTCAGAAGAGGAAAGAAAGGACAGCAAGAGTATTTGTAGAAATGATGGCTCCAAATTTCCCAAACATAATGTAAACAATATACACATCCAAGAAGCTCAACAACCTAGGAGTAGGATAAACTCAAAGAAACTGACACGTTTGCCATGGTTCTCAAGCCAGAACAAAGCCTATTCTTCAGAAATAGAGCTTTTGGCATGGTTGCACATTTTTTTTGCAAGCCTCAGGCAGTGTATCCTGTGTAGGAAAAAGTGCAGTGGACTCACATAGATAGATGTTCCTTGATTCTAATGACTAATAAACTGTCAGCAAAACAAAAAAACATCAGCAAAGGAGAATGCAATGGAACAGTGAGGTTGATGGAAAAGCGAGGGAAGTTCTGTGGAAGTTAAAAAAGAGACACAAGTTGGTAACATTCAAAGGCTTTAAGTGAAGGGAAATCTGTGTAACCTATCCAATTCTGTATTACAGAGAAATGTGGCCCTATTTACAGATGTGTTTGTAATAAAATTTTACAATGGCTTATACAAAGTGCTAGAAATAATGAAATGTGTTTTCTCTGGTAAGGATTTGCCTACATGTGATCTCATGATGGTTCGAATTCCTTGAAGTACATGGTCTAACTTTTAAAAACCTGGATAATAAGCTAGCTGGTAGATGGTCATGGCATCACCTAGAATCAGTGTAAACACTTAAAAATCAGAAACACAAGACTGAACAGAAAGGCTCACCAAATGTAAAATTGATTGACAATTATTCATAATCTATACATTAAAAAATTATCTTAGGTATCACAAGATTTACTGTCAGAGATCTTTAGCTCTTCCTAGAATAAGTTGACTTTACCTTAAAACTGGTTGTTGAATTGAGCACAATTTGTTGTCTGTGGAAAGTGCTAAAATTTTTTTCAGTCCATGACATTTATGTGTACACTCTCCTCCCTATATAAACGTGTTAAACATAACCCAAAGTGTATTGCCAAATATAAAATTTCTGTTTTTCTCTATAGCTCTCCTGGGAGTAATGATATGTCTTCATTTCATTGACTCCTGTAGTGAAAAGCAAGACCATGCATTGTGGGTATGTCTGAATGAAAAGCATGATAGTGTAAGTCTATTCTTTTTAGATGGGAAAAAAATACCTTATTTTTTTTATTATTTTTATTTTTTTTTAGTTTTGCTCATCTGTACAAAGAACACACCAACTCTGAACTTGGAACAAATAAAACTTTTGCAGATATCAGATAGGAAAACAAAAGGTCAAAAGGCAGTCTGTGTCATATTCTGGTAGCTCAAGTGTCCTATGTGGCGAGAGCACTGTATACCCACCCCACAGAGGACAGTAGAACGTATACAAGAAAATCCTATGGAAGATGTGCAAAAATAGAAAAATCTGATACATAAGTAGCTCTTTTGTTTGACTTGGTTTAGTTTTTCTCTCTGGTTTAAAAAAAAAACATTATTTGAGGAGTTTAAGATACACAGGTTAGCTGACCAAACATAGTATTACCTTATTCATAACAATATTCCCTACATGTTAATGTTGTTAAAATTCATGAAACATCTTGTGATTTCCAAGAATTGAGTAGTATAAGAGCTTATTTTCTTGAACATTCTGGTGCCTTCCTATATTTGGAATAGTTTTGGGTAAAAATGATTAGGCTTATTTTTTTTAAGATTTTATTTATTTATTTGAGAGAGAGAGAGAATGATCAGTGGGGAGAGGCAGAGGGAGAGAGGAGCAGTCTTCATGCTGAGCAGGAAGCCTGGCACAGGGATCAATCCCAGGACCATGAGATCATGACCTGAGTCAAAGGCAGACACATAACTGACTGAACCACCAGGCACCCCAGGCTCAGCCGTAAAATCTAGTCTCTGATCACTAATCTATTGCATACCTGTAAATGAAAGAACTATTTGCTGACTTGTTTTCCCTGAATCAAATCTGTTTTAGAGATGCATTAGCTCATGGAGTCTACTCAAGTGCTGCTAAAAAAAAAAAAAAAAAAAAAAAAAACTTTTAGATTAGTCACTTTCTCTGGAAGACAGAATATGCTTTTCAAATTGCTCAGTTCAGCCTATGCTTATATGTAGTGAACTAAACATCATCCTATCTTCATATTACCAAAGATCCTCTGGTTCTCTCGAGCTGGAATATCCTGTGCATCCAAATTCCTTATTCTCACCCATACTCTCCAGCTCTATCTCTGGTTAGTTGACTACCACCACCAATTCTTACCAAGCCCACTGAGATCACTGTTCCCTAGCAAGTAGTGGCTTTTCACAATGTCCTTGCTCTTCACCATGCTTTCTGATCTCCTGGATGCCCTTCCTTGTCCCTTACTCCAGCTTCATCAAACAATTAGGAAATCTCTCAAGTAGAGTTAGCTGCATTCTTAGTATGTCTAGAACCTTGTAAATGACTGCAGACACAGCAGACAGGAAGAAAAGTCTAAAACTCTAGGCAACCTTAGAATGCTGTGCTGGAGATCAGGAGACAAAGGCTGATACCTAAGACCTCACAGGTCCAGATCTCAGAAAATGCCTTAGTAGTGATGACTAGCTTCAACATGCCCTGAATCTTTCACTCTCTTTCCCCCAGAGATAAGAGTTTCCATGCTGTCTCTTGGAGATTTTGTGTTTGCCAGTACAGAGCCCCAACCCAAACTTTCTTAGTCTGTAGTCTTTTATGCACCAGACTTATGACTCTTCTGGAATCAACATTTATTTAAAGTTCTAAGTTCCTCAGTCTTACTTTGGGCTAGTTGACTGCTAGATAGAATACAGGGAAGTTCCTACCAGTATATCATTGAATATTCCTGGGTAAAAAGAGACAAACACCAACACAACCCATGGCACAAAGTATTACCAGATGTGTTTTTAGCTCCAGTGTCCTTCACTTGATCGAGCTCCTTCCTTCCTCCTTAGGAAGAATCCCTAGGAGTGTGCAATATTCTTTTGTAAGTTTGCAAGTTTTGTAAGTTTGTTAAGTTTTAACATAACTTGTGGAAGTTGTAGGATGTTTCACGTAATCAAATATGACCATTCTGATTTCTCCTCCATGACACTTCTCATGGTAGTGTGATTTTGATGCTGCTGCAGACATTTTTTGGGATCCAGCTAAGAGGAAACTATGTTGGAGATATATTAGTTTTAGTTTATGGGGTGTACTTCTGGAGTTCACAGCCAAGTTATTGTTGGTTATACCAGCACAGAAAAAACTTTTGAGAATACTTGCACCTCCCAGCTGAGTCTGACCTACTGTTGTGACACAGTAAGAGATAGTATTGAGATGTGAGACAGATAAGTGAATCTTATGAAAATAAACACTGGAAAAATGTAGGGACATTTAAGTTAGCTACTGCAAAAGGCAAGTTAAAATGCCTTGAAAACCTATAGCCTTTCCCAGCTTTGACAATAATCCTAAAATTTACATGACATTACTGATAAGGAATTATAAACCTGAAAGTTTTTCTAAACTCCAAAGAACAAAATGTACATCTTGATCAACCATAAAGAAGAAAGACACATTTCTATTCTCTGTACAGTAAATAGCTTAAAAATATTACCAATTGAGTAAATAGGCAAATAAAAAAATATAATATTAAGGTATATTAGGCAGATAATTATTTTTTTGTTTTTATGATTGCTGTAGTATTTATATATTTAAATTTGTAATATTTACTATTTTGTTTCTTATTCTAGATAAATAGTTTAATTCTTAATTTTACATTCTTTTTCTTAAAGTAGACTCTGCAAAAACTATAAGCTTTAGCACCCACAAAATATGGGATTGTTCTTAAATATTAGTTGTATTAGGATGCTGAGATGGCTCAGTCAGTTAAGTAGCTGCCTTCAGCTCAGGTCATGATCCTAGGGTCCTGGGATTGAGTCCTGCATCGGGCTTCTCACTCAGCAGGAAGCCTGCTTCTCCCTCTCCCTGCTCTGCCTGCTGTTCCCCCTGCTTGTGCTCTCTCTCTGTTAAATAAATAAAATCTTTAAAAAATATTAGTTATATTATTATTATTTTTTATTTAATGTCTCTCCAGAGAATTTTTATATTTGATAAGGACTTTCCACAAATAATGTTTTACTCAAAACACTAATTAGTGCAAGGAATTTCAGGTTCAGTAATAACTTAATAAGTGATTTGTTTTCCTAATGAAAACAATCTTAACCAATCTTCTTGGAGTCTTGTACCACCTGAATGACCTCTCCCACTTATGTAATAACCCTAACAAAATCCTGTTGGCTTGAAAAAGGCAGCCTTTTACCTAATAAGTTTAGGTAGGAGAGACTGCCCCTCTGGATAAAGTTGGGGAGTTTATTAAGGGCATGGGAGATTCTCAAATTAAAGAGATTTCAAGTTTAATTTTAAATCAAGATTTTAAATTAAAAGTCTCATTATAGTCAGGATGTGCTAGGTTACATTACACTAACAATCAAACTTTGTTTGATACCTTGACAGCTGAACAAAAACTTGTTCTGTAAAGAGCTGAAAATGTAATCAGTTTGCTTTCTGTAAATCGAAGTGTCACAGATTTCAAAATGGCCATGTCAAACTGTCATATCCAAATGAAAATAAAAGCTATTTATCTATGACTTATTTTATAAAGCTGATTATAGCTACTTCACCCTCCAAAAGGTGGAGCATAATTTCTCACTCCCTAATTGTAGGTTGTACATAATGACTTCTTCCAAACAGAACAGTATGGAAAGTGGGAGCATGAGGAAGGGGACCGACTTTACAGAGGAGAAAACTTGACAAATGTGATCTCATTCAGGCAATCAAGGTGAACATCACTAGTGATGTTATGTTGATAGTATGTACCCTCAATATGAAGTGATGAAAACAGCACTTCCTTCCAATAGCACAAAACCAGAGTCCAGTCATGAGAAAAATATCAGACAAGTCCTCACTTAGGGACATTCTAAAAAGAACCTGACCAGTACATCTCAAAACTGTCAAGATCATCAAAAGCAAGCCAAGTCTAAGAAACTGGCAAAACCAGAAGGAGCCTAAGGAGATAAGCCGATTATATTTATTTTGGCATCCATGCTAAGATCCTAGAATAGGAAAAGGACATTAAATTAAAATCTAAAGAAATCTAAGAATGGACTTTTGCTAACAATAATGTATTGGTTCATTAATTGTGACAAATGTACCATGCTAATATAAGATGTTAATAACAGAGGAAACAATGTAAGATGCATGGGAACTCTCTGTTATTATCTGTTTAATTTTACTGTACATCTAAAATCATTCTTAGAGTTTATTTATTTAAAAAAACCATGCAAACAAAATGTAAAGAAAATCACTCTCTAATCATGATTTGCAGATCTTCAAAAAACTATTAATATAATGTCAAATTATTTCTTTGTTCAGCTGAATTCTTTAGAAGAATTATAAAGCAGTTACATTAAAAACTGTACTCAATAGCTCATAAAATGGGTCTATATGTGAAAATTAAACTCTTCCTATAATACTGTTAGAAAAGTCAGAGCTAATGATCCTATAACAAGTAACAAACAATTATAGATGGATGGATAGATAGATAAATGAATGGATGCTGGATAGACAGAAGACAGATCAACAGAGAGAACAAATAAAAAATATAATGAGGCTTAAAATTTTAAGCACATAATTCCATTTCTTTAAAACCATAGTTTTTATGAAAAGTCAACAACTGATATCAAATTTTCAAGAGAGAAACTTTAAAGTATATTCTATAATGAGTGATACGCTTAGGGAAAAAGCCCAGAGAGAAATCAACTAACTAACCAAACAAGTTGACAAACACCAAAATTTCCATAAAGGGAAAAACAGAGGAAGTTTTAATAAATTTGTGAGAATAGTATAGTATATTTCAAAAGTTCTATTACTTTACCACCCTATTTTTGTTACAGTATTTTGCCCAAACTTGTATTATAAACCCCTACTAACCTGCAAGAAATCTCAAAATACAGAGGTCAAAAACAAAACTCTACAATTTACTTTATTGAAGGTCCCAATTATGCCTCAAATAAAGACACAGTAATTTTCTTACCAGAAGTGAATAATAAAAGATCTTCTTTGAATAATAAATTGGGTTAATTAAAGCTATATTTGAAGTTATAACTATACTATGACACACACTTTAAAATAAAATTAAAAAGTACATATCCAGTGTATTATTGTTTCTTTTCAATGCATTGAAGCTTTGGCCTTAATCTAAAAACATCACCATTGTTAAACACCATTTCAACACTATAATTTGGGAATTACCTTCAGAACCTCTCTCTTGAGTATTTTTAGTTTCACAGAATTTTTCCCATGAGGAGTTGGGATTAATTTTTAAAACTCTCAAAATATCCTTCAAAATAAAGTTTTGCTATAAGTTTGAGGGTTTAAATAAATAATGTAATTGACAAAAATATGAAAATGTGGTATGTGTCTATGTGTGTATGTTCCCTAGATTAACTTCAGAAGAGTTCTGATTATTTTATTCAATTACCTCACAAATGAAGAGAGGGAATTTCTTGCCAAGATAGATTCTTTAAAATAAATCTGTCAATTTTGCCATTTCTACATTTCTACTACACAGATGTAGTGTTCTCGAAACATTCAACCAAATTGATATACTGAGGTTCTGAAAATATATAGAAGTTTCACATTCTGATAATTTCTAGATTGTGGTAAATTAAGCTGGCCACAGTTTTAGACATATTCTACTTGACTGCATTTGTATTGATCAGAAATATTGATGAACCTTTAGAAAGTCATGGAAAGATAAAAATGAAAAGACTATAATGATGGATTTATAAGCAGACTCTTACTGATAGATCATAGATAATGAAGACAGAAATTTTGTTATAATTTAAGAAATACATTAAGTGAAATAAAGAAAATCATTTCAAAAACAAAATACTAAGTGTTTAAAAAAAACAATGACAACACTGAAGCTATCTTTAATTTTTTGTTAAGTGGAGTTTACTTAACAGGAAACAACATAACTGTTCAATCAAGAACAGGTAAATTGTATACTTTCTCTCACTCAGAGACTTCTTTTATTCTAAACCAAAGGGACATGCTTGATGCAGTAAGGAGCCATCACCAATAAGGAGCATAATGGTGTCCCTAGTTCAGCTTGAACTAGGCCATTTGATTGCATGCATTCTTAAGATGATTAGTAACACTGGGTTCTGGGTAGGATC
This sequence comes from Taxidea taxus jeffersonii, assembly GCA_003697995.1. Lineage (NCBI taxonomy): Eukaryota > Metazoa > Chordata > Mammalia > Carnivora > Mustelidae > Taxidea > Taxidea taxus. Next base: position 132,878 of record ML103770.1, on the reverse strand, counting down.
TCTGATTTTATATATCTGATTTGTCAATCCAATTCAGTGTAGTAGCTCAAGTTGAAAAAAAACAAAACAAAACAAAAAAAAAGATTGAATCCAGGAGAGGCAAAATTTTAAAAAATTATAGAAAACAGTGTAAGGGACATCTGGAAAATGGTTCAATACAATGAAGCAAAAGGGAAGAGAGAGAATATAATAAATATTTGAAGAAATAACAGTTAATCATATTTCAAAATTGACAAAATACATCAAGCTACAGATACAAGAAGTTCTACAAACAGTAATCTCAACAAAACAAAGAGAATCATACCTACAATGCTTGAAAACAAAGAAAATATTCTAAAAGCTAGAGAGAACAGACACATTGCCTTCAAAGTGACCACAATAATACTAACAGCTAATTTCCACAGAGAAAAGAAGGGCCATCTGTATCCCAATGTTCATAGCAGCAATGGCCACAGTCGCCAAACTGTGGAAAGAGCCAAGATGCCCTTCAGTGGATGAATGGATAAAGAAGATATGGTCCATATATACAATGGAGTATTATGCCTCCATCAGAAAGGGTGAATACCCAACTTTTATATCAACATGGACGGGACTGGAATAGATTATGCTGAGTGAAATAAGTCAAGCAGAGAGAGTCAAGTATCATATGGTTTCACTTACTTGTGGAGCATAAGGAATAACATGGAGGACATTGGGAGATGGAGAAGAGAAGTGAGTTGGGGGAAATCGGAGAGGGAGACAACCATGACAGACCATGGACTCTGAGAAACAAACTCAGGGTTTTGGAGGGGAGGAGGGTAGAGGGTTGGGTGGTCCTGGCGGTGGGTATTAAGGAGGACACGTATTGCATGGAGCACTGAGTGAGGTGCATAAACAATGAATATTGGAACACACACACACGCAAAATTAAATAAAATTAAATTTAAAAAATAAAATAAAATTCCCACAGAAATTAAGACATTGAAATGATATTTTTTACGTGTGAAAATAAAATAACTATGAACTGAGATTCCTATATTCGGTAAAAAAAATCCTTCCAAAAATGAAAGCCAAATTCACTTTTAGACAAACAACTGAAAAAAAATGTGTCAACAGTAAACCACACTGTAAGTTATAGGAATTCTTCAAGTAAAAGAAATATATTCTCTGATCATATAAAAAGAGAAGAAAATGAAGAGAAACAAAAATGATAAACTTATGGCTATTTAAGACACAAAACATGACATCCCTTTTCATCTAAAGTATATAGGCAATTAAAATATATGACAATAATAATATAACATACATATTAAAGAATATGTTTATATTTATTTAGAAGGGAATTTATGCATTTACATGTTCCAAGATCCTTGAATTTACCAGGAAGGAAAGAAAATACTAAGTATATCAGGCTCCAATTAGACAAGTTTTATACTGTAATTTTCTTACTGAAATAACGTATAAATAAAATAGTATAACATAAGGGAAATTAAAAATCTTTATAGTAAGCAAGAAGAGATAACATAGATGGTAAACTTAGGCCTAAATATACTAGAAATTATATTTAAATTATTTAAATACTATAATAAAAAGATAAATGTTGCCATATTAATTTTTTAAGTGTAGCTGTTTTGGCTGAAGATGAACACCTCAATATCAGGACACAGAAACATTGAAGTTAAAATATTGAAAAAATAAATAACAGGCTATTAACTAAAACAACAAAAAAAGCTTTAAGAAGCAAAATATACACATAAAGGAATAGGTGCAACCCAACAAAAAAAGACAATCTAAATTTGTATCCACCTAATATCATAATCACAAAATATATGAATACACATACACACAGTGTGCATGTTAGTAAATTAAGCTGATTCTAAAATGCACACAGAAATGCGAAGAGGGGTGCCTGGGTGGCTCAGTGGGTTAAGCTCTGCCTTCGGCTTAGGTCAGGATCTCAGGGTCCTGGGATGGAGCCCCGCATCGGGCTCTCTGTTCAGCAGGAAGCCTGTTTCCTCCTCTCACTCTGCCTGCCTCTCTGCCTGCCTCTCTGCCTACTTGTGATCTCTGTCTGTCAAAAAATAAATAAAATCTTTAAAAAAAAAAGAAATGCGAAGAAACAATAAATAATATCCAACACAATGTAGAAGAACAGATATTGATGACAAAATTTATAAAGTTTGTTACTAAAATACAGGATTAATACAACATGGGTTTGGGTCAAGCATAGACAAGTAAGCCAATGAGTTAAGTACAGATATACATATATGTGAGTGGATTTTAAAAAAGGGGTGACACTCCAAAGCAAAGAGGAAAAGCTAGTTTTCAATAAAAAATGCTAACTCAACTGGATATCCTTATGGGGGAAAAAAAAAGGAATCTTGATCTATAACTTAAACATATGCAAAAATAAATTCTAGGTTGGTTATGAAGATATGTGTGTGAAAGTTAAAATATTAAAGCTTCTAGAAAGTAACATAAGATAATATTTACATGATTTTGGAAAAGACAGAGTTTTCTAAAACAGGGAATGAAAAGTACAAACCTTAAAAGAAAACATCAAGGATGTGGAGCAACTGGACTATTCATCCACCAATGATGGGAATATAAATCATTACGTTCACTATGGAATACTGTTGGGTAATGGCTCATAAAGCAGTAAATACATATATCCTATGACTTATAATACCACTCAGGGTATATACACAAAAAGAGTATGTTCAAATACGTGCCTAAAACCAGGTACATGATGGGCTGTCTGGGTGACACAGTCAGTTAAGTGACTGACTCTTGGTTTCAACTCAGGTCATGATCTCAGGGCTGTGAGATCAAGCTCCCATGCAAGTTCCCACACTTAGCATGGAATTTGCTTAAGAATCTCTATGCCTCTCCCTCTACTCCTGTGCCCTGCCCCCCTCAAATAAGTAAATAAAATCCTTAAAAAAATAATAGATAAAAACAGGTACATGATAATTCACAGGGACAATACTCAAAATAGCTCTAAGTTAGAAACAATTCAAGTGTCCTCAAATGTACAAAGAATAACCAAATTCTATCATATTCGTATAACAGATTTTTAAACATCAAAGGAAATAAAAACCATGGCAACAAGTAACAATATAGATAAATCATCTGAGTGAAAGAAATACACAAAAGTTTATTTTATGTATATTTATAGAGACAAAAATCATTACTTTAAGGGAGAAAAAGATATGATGATAGAGATAGCATACAAAGTGGTGAGCAAAATTGATCTCAAATGGCCCCAAGTCTCTTTTTAATAGAAAAACAAATGGTTAAACTGTTGTATATTGATACCTGAAATAACATGCATCAGCTAAAATAAATAGAGGAAAATTAAGATGCGTTTGACAAAAAATAATAGTAAAAAAGAGCAGATGTAGAATGATATAGAATATATTACTATATAGTTTAAAGCATGCAATATATATTTCATATATATAATTTGCTATGTATAGAGGCTATAAAAACATGGTTGGGCATGATAATTCAGAAGAGTATAGAAGAGGAAGAAATGGAATATGAGCAAGTTCAAAGGATGACAAAACATTTTATTTTTTAATTTGTTTAGAACGTTTTAGTGTATCTAATAAATTAGCAAATAGTGGAAATGAGAAGACTTAATAAAGCTAGGGAATGGAAATGTGTTCTTTCTATGTTATTCTCCTTAATTCCGGGAGATATCATTTAGGAAGTTAGCTTAGGAGACATCAGGGAGTCACAGACCCAGAGCCATCCCAGTGCCAAGAACTCTCTTGTGTGTCTGCCCCCTGAGACCCTGCAGAAAATTACCTCCGTTCCAGAAAATCAATCTCCATATATATTGGTATAATTTGTAATCATGAAAGCAGATACTACTGTTGACCTTTTCAATGATGTTTCCCATATTCGAAGAGTACCTTACACAGAGTTGACACTGGAATATAGTTGCACAAAGCATGATGAGAAAGACAGTGGGTTGGGACACCTGGGTGGCTCAGTTGGTTAAGCAGTGCCTTCAGCTCAGATCATGATCCCAGGATCTTGGGATTGAGTCCTACATCAGGCTCCTTGCTCTTCAAGGAACCTGCTTCTCCCCTCTGTCTGCCACTCCCCCTGCTTGTTCTTCCTTTCTCTCTCTCTCTCTCTCTCTCTCTCTCTCTCTCTCTCTGACAAATAAAGGAATAAAATCTTTGGGAAGGAAAGAAGGGAGAGAGGGAGGGAGGGAGGAAGGAAGGAAGGAGGGAAGGAAGAAAGATTCCTATCCACACTCTCACTCCAAATATATCTTCTTCCTCATCTTAGCCAATTTCCTCGTTTTCCATAACTAACTCTCCAAACCTACCACCCTTTGTTTCCATCTTTTCCTTCTGTTTTGATACAAGTGTTTCTTCCAAAGTTCAATAATTTCACTTGACATATGGATTCCTATTTCCTCATGCTTTCTGGTGGACTTAACCTAATTTTGTTCTATTCAAAATGAGAAATCAGAACTTTCCCCACCTTTAACAAATCATTTCCCTTATTTTAGAAAATGACACAGTATCTCCAACATTTGAAAACAAGGTCCCAAAACCTCCTCAAAGTCCACCAGCTGGAGCTTCATTTTGTGGTTATTCTTCATGGGCACACTTCCAAGAACCATGACCACATCCCCTTTCTTATCTGCATTCACACTTCAACCACTCAAATCTGATTTCCAGCTTAACCCTTGAAACTGCTCTTTTCCTATTCAGCAATGTGCCAGCTGTTATCACGTTCAAATACTCTTTCTCTGTATTCTTCTCATTCAGAATCACTATGCCATTTGATACAGTTCATTGTTCTCTTTTATATCCCATGGGCTCACCCTCTGTTATGTAACAGATCACCTTAATTCACTTCTACTCAGCCTCCAAATATTGATATTCCTCTTTTTGTTTCCCTACTTCTCTCTCTCCAAACCTTATCATAAAGCTTTATGCCAATATCTTCCAAATCATTACCTATTTCAGTTTTCTTCTTTGAGTTACAAAAAGCTCATATCCAGCTGGTTTTGTTTGACCTCTTCACTTGGAAAGAACATTTTCAAATTAAAGTGTTCAAAATTAAATCATTTATTTCACAATAGCTCATTTTGACAATAGCTCCAAAACCCTCCTCCCCACAGGAATTCCCAAATTCACTCCTAGACTTCCCAGGAAATCAGTCTTCACTTCTCAGGAATGGATATCGCCTTCCACCTAATTGCTTAAGTTGGAAACCTGGGAATCATTATGGACTCATCCCTTTTGTTTACTCTTCTTATATCTATTAGCATTCCCTGTCAATTCTACTGCTTTAATTTATCTGCCATCACCCTACTTTACCTTTCATCACCTTCCTTCAAGTTAATGTCATCACTGTCTTTCCAGGCTTAACTCTTTCAGCCCTTGCCTGGCCTTCCTGCTTTCACCCCTGTCTTTCTTCCAAAAACAAGAGTGATCACTAAAGTCCTAAATAAGATAATGTCATTTACCTGCTGAAATGATATTCCAGTGTTCCTAGGACAAACTCATTTTTTAAATGGGTCTCAAGGTGCTATATAATCTTCCCGTGAATGCTCTTACCAGTCTCATCTTAAATATTTTCACTGCCAATATTTAGGTACACCATTTTCCTTTCAGGTGGTCCCCTACAAAAAGGTCTTTCCCAGTTCAGGCCCATTGAACATGCTAATTCTGCTTTCAGAAATATTGATATCTTCACTCCTCACTAGCTTGTTCTCATCTTTCCATGCTTACCTTAAGAGTCATCTCTTCAATGAAGTTTTTGTTAATTACCCCATGGAAAGATGACTTTAATTTTTACACAGGGCATTCGAGTATATGAAGCGAGGAGAGTAAAATGAAGGGGTACAAATCATCCAGTATAAAAAGGAAGTATTACTTGATATATACTTATCCCAATTTACGATTCTGGGGTTTTGTCTATTTTTCACATTACAAGGTAAAGCTGGATCCACATCTTCGTTGTTCATAACTAATCACCAGCATTTGACATAACGGCTAAAATATACTAGGTGTAGGGTAAATATTTGTTTCATGAATAAAATATGAAAGAATGAAACGTGATCAAATAAAGAAGATTAATAAAGTAAACAAAAATCTCAGAAAATAAATAATACTTTATATTTCTGCAATGCAAATTAGATAAAGATTCAACATTTTTCCTATATCATGCAAAATACACATTAATATGAACACCAAGATATCATATCTTATCTTTTTTCAGGGAGTTGTCTTGAAGATTGTGCCTGCATTGCAGTAAAAAAAAAATTACAAATTGACAGTTATTATTGCACTGGTAACTTGTAGGAAAGATGCAGGTATGCATTGAAAGATCCCAACAGAACATCAGCCCTAAGTACTTGCATTTTTGGAAACACACATACGTGTGCGTGCACACACATACACACAAATGAAATATGATATATACAAATGATCTGCAAGAGGAAGTAAATAATAAAGTAGCAGCAGTCACTATCTCTTATTAACATACAATTACCTGGGTTAAGCAAAACAAGACAGACTTTTGTATAACACTGGCGAGACCAAACAAAGATGGGTAATTGGTACTGGATGGCAGATGATTCACTGTAGACTCATGCAAGATATTGTGCATTTAACTGAACAATGTAAATTATGTGTACATACTAATGGGTTCTAAATTAGCTGTGATTCCCAAAGAGAACATCCAGGTATTATTGTGAACAACTCAATGAAGATGTCAACTCAATGTTTAGTTGTGGGTAGAAAGGCAAGTAAGATGTTAGGTTGGGTTAAGATCATAGAAACTCATCAGGAGAAACATTCTGTCAGTAAATAAACCAGTGATCACAGGCTACCTTGGGAAATGCATTTTCTTGAGGTAATGTCCTGTCAAGCCATCTGAAATTTCTACTTAAAATACTGTCAATGTGTTGGATTTACATATTTTTTTTTAGGAAAATAAATAATTAGTTAAGAGGCAGTGTGTTGTTTTATAAAACCATGATACAATATGCACAGTTCCCTGGTGTAAAAAAAAAAAAAACTTACTATACGTGAGATTGGGTAGATAATAAAGTAAGGAATAATGTTCCTAATATTCAGGGGGAGGAAAGAAAATCAAATGATGAGGACAGTTGTTAAGTAAGATGGGAGTTTGATGAGGTTGGTATGAGGCAAGCAAATCCAGTTTACTATGTTATTTATCTCAGGATATCTTTTTTCAATTATTTTTATAATTGTTTACTCATCCTGTCAATAAAATGTAAGCAAAAAATAGTCTGTGCGGCTGGGTCTACCTAAAGCTAAAACTTTGGTTTTAGATGGAAAGCTGAAAAGCTCCCATAGCTCCTATACTTGCTTTAATTAGAGAAATTATAAAATCATATAGTAATTATTTGCTTCTGGTTCATTTCTTCTACACTACAGTGAGTTATTCAAAAGCAAGACAATATTTAATAATGTATGGCTAAACCTCCAGCTTTTGGCATTCGGTGATCAATAAATGTTAACTGGATGAATGAATTAATGAATGTGTTTACTTTCAAATGAAGGGAATTGTTTCATTTGCATACCACCAAGGAAAAACTGTCACTGCTTTCTGAGGTCTGGAATTGTATTTCTCAGTGGGTAAATGAAATAGCTTATAATCAAATAGCTCTGTTATACAAATATTAAATATGAGGTATTCTGATAACCAAATAAATTATTAAGCTCTATACTTGTTTTCCTTTTAGAGCAGTATGTAATTTACTTGAGAGATTCACACTCTATCTCTGTATTACGCATCTACTCACAGTTACAGATGCCAAAGACTGAATGAAGAGAATACACAATACCCTGCCATTGTGGATCTTAAAAGCAAGCCGGAAAGACTGAATACATCATTCAAAATGGAATGACTCTTTCCAGAAGATAAATACAGGTGTATATGCAAACATATAGCAAGATTTATCCTAGTGAAGTGTGTCAGAAAAGATTTCTCTTAAACTCAATACGATGAGGATCTCAAAGAGAGGTGTGTGAGATGAGAGAAGTAGGAGGTAGCCGGATGTCCTAATCATTTATGTGAGAACACTGGTACTTTTGCATAATTGGAAGTCTTGTGATGGAGAAACTTTGAGGACAAATAAGTAAGTAGTACTACTAAAGCAAAAAATAGGCCACCTTTCTGAACATACACAACCTCGTGGGCCACTTTGAGGCTCCGAGTGTGACCTTCAAGATAACAGGACAATGGATATTCTGGTAAGGGGAGTAACGTGTTTCAGTTCCTGTTTATGAAAAGATTACTCAGGCTACCCTATGTAGGATGGGCTTGGATGGGTATGCCAAGAGTGATGCAAATTAGGAGTTATTGAATTCATACAAAAATAAGCAAGAGACTTAGGTATAATCTAAAGTGCCTAACAATCCCAGTGGAATGTAGAATGTATCAATTCTCAATGTCAAGTCTATAGTAATTATCATGAAGCATATTGGAGTATATTATTAATAAAACAGTCTTCTGGCATGATGACAAGATGAAGTGGCACCTACAAATTTTATCATTCTTTTTTTTAAAGATTTTATTTATTTATTTTTAACAGATAGAAATCACAAGTAGGCAGAGAGGCAGGCAGAGAGAGAGAGAGAGTGGAGGAAGCAGGCTCCCTGGCTGAGCAGAGAGCCTGATGCGGGGCTCGATCCCAGGACCCTGAGATCATGACCTGAGCCGAAGGCAGAGGCTTTAACCCACTGAGCCACCCAGGCACCCCTTTTATCATTCTTTACATACCTAATCCAGAGTTCTGCTATTTACCACTTGATTATCATTTTTGCTTCTCTGTGAAGTTAACCATTCTACTGACCCTTCTGTTGTTTTAAACCACCAGTCATTTCAGATAATTAGCATACTGAAATTAGTGAACTTTTACTAACTGAAAATTTTACTTAACTGAATTAGTGATTTTTTTCACTAATTTGTCTAATTAAATTGGTAAACATTTGTTTAATTAAATTGGAAGAAATCAATTAGCTGTGTTGGTCTCCTGCTTTTTTTTTTTAATGTTTTGTTTCATTTTGACAAAGACTTAAAGTGGCTATGCTATTATTTAATAGGAAGTAAAACTGAGCATGTGAAATGTGTCCCTGTTCTTGGACACATGAACCAGAAAACACTGGGGCACCAGCAAGCCCAGTTTTCCCTTCATGTTACATCTGATTCTGCCATTTTTTTACACCCTGATATTTTGTACCATTTCAATACCTTCAATTATGGTAATGGCTACCAGGAATGTAAACTTAGAGTAAGACATATCATTTGCTTTCCGTTATAGATCTGATAACAAATTTGCTTCACAGATAGAGGGAAGTATATTACTTTCTGAAAAGTAAGCATTGTCCTGTTCCCTTATGAATAAAAATTTGCTGTAGTAGTAGGCTGCCAAGAGTCATACTATATTTCCTTAGGATTAGAGGCAACGTTTCATTTTTGATAATGTACTTGGAAAGATAAAATGCATCAGAAAACTCTATTCACTAAATTTATCATTCACACGGTTGGCCTGTCATAGTTAGTCATATAATTCATAGACTGATTAAGTGCTAAGTGAATGAATCATATAACTAAATATTTTCAAGGCAGTGTATGAACCACAGAGTTAATCAATAATGTACCCAAACTCACTTTACTAGCTATTAGCACAGTATTCTTTATTTTGGCAAATGGTAGGAGATCCATATTTGAAGGTCATTCAGCATCAGAGGCCCAAGGCCAATCCTAGGCATAATTGTGGAGAGTCAAGTATTTCTTTACAAGTCTCTAGCCTTTCTACATTTTTTTTCCAAATCCTTTTAGCCCTTTTAACCTGACACTTAAATTTCTAGGACATAATTTTAAGAAACCAAGGGGAGTTGACTTTATTTCAGGAAAACGCATGCCTTTCTCTTTCTTTTATACAGTTAATGATGGATATGCTTTCTAAAACACATTTGTTATTTAAAATCTTACTGAAGATTCATCATGAAGAGCACCTATGAAAACTGAAGAGTAATTAAAAGACAATGAAAGGTTAAAGAAGTTGTGAGGAAACCAACATCAATATTGTCTTGCTTACAGCCCTTACAGCACTATTAAGACTTAGTAGTCTTCTTCATTAATTCCATTATGTCTGGATTGCTTTGTCTGTCATTTAAATCAAAAGTCTTCTGAGATAGAAAACTATCTTATGCTGCCTATTAAAAAATGCCAACTGTGTTGCCAGTTCTTGTAAATAAATAATCATGAATGTCTGTCCGCTCATCAAGTACTGCCATGTTTTTAAAGAAGAAAAAAAAAACCTCAGACATTTATTTCAAACCATATACATCTATTTACTAACTGACTTTTGGCCAATTTCCACATTTCTAGAGCAAGAGGTAACTTATATCTTAAATCTTGGTAGATAGAACAGGAAACAAATTGGAATAAATCAAAAATTTTAAAAAATGACCTTAGCTCTTGCCATGTTCAGAAAACAGCCATATTCAAGAAAATGACAGCAGAAGGAAAGAATTGTCTTCTAAGATACTTTGCAGATGTGATCCAAGAAGGAAAAGGCCTCCCATAGCTGGAAATTCACCCGGCAACCATCACAGCTCAGCAATGTTAGTGAGTTCGCATTTACTCCAAACTTCAACGTTCTGAACTTACTAAGCTTTATTGCCTTTGACTATGGAATGACTGCAAGAACCCACAACAACTATCTCTGACCAGACTCGGACCAAAAGCATGACCTCGACAAACTACCAATCTTAATTATAACATTTTTTTAATCTTCGAGGCTGTAAATAAGATCATAGACAAACTGTGATGCAGATAAACTCTGATTTGCTGTCTTACCAAAGATCCTTGTTATCACTTCTTGATTTATTAAAACCCTCCATGGTGGAGGCCATACTTGTGTGCTCTTTCTTGTAGAGTTAAAAGAGATCTTTGGATATAATTGGTATTATTCAGTAATAATCATCTGCATATCCTGTTGTTTATATCCTGATGTTATACCCTTGTTTAATAGGACAACATAATCAAGTACACGATTATTAATGGTTATAGTTCTGAACATACTCAAATACACAATTATTAATGGTTATAGTTCTGACACCATAATATTGGTTATTACTATACCTAAAAAATTAATTTTAATAGACATTTAATAATATATTTTTGCTATGTAAATAGTAGTGTGATGAACATCTTTGAGAATTTTGGCTTATCCCTTAGGATACAGCCTGTAAGATAGATATACAGAATCAAAAGAATGAATATTTTGAACTTATTTCCAAAACTTGTGCACTTAGAAATGTTGTATATGAAAAGCAATTTTTTCACAAGATTTTATTTATTTGTTTGAGAGAGTGAGAGAGATAGCACACAAGTAAGGAGAGGGACAGAGGGGGCAGGGAGAAGCAGACTCCCCACTAAGCAAGAGCTTGATCCCAGGACCCTGGGATCATGACTTGAGCTAAAGCAGATGCTTAACCAACCAAGCCACCCAGGCCCCCCAAGAAAAAAATTTTAATTGCCATTTAAACAATATTATATTTCCATAAATGTAAATTATTACCATATCTTAACCTAAATGAAAACACAAAATCATAAGAATTTTTGGTATGCTCACAGATTAATGAACAACTACCTTGATGGAAATTCAACACATTTCATACTTACTTTAACTACATGCATAGAAAATGTTGAGTTCATCTACTAGAAGTCTCTGGTTACTGTATATTACAAGGCCAGAGGACTAATAAATTCAATCATTATTCTGTGGTGTGATACCACTTTAAATGTGATTAGGTTGTAAATTCCCCTAGTATGAAAATATTTCTCGGACTATATTATCAATTTGACATTTCTGGAATTGAGGAACTTATAAAAATACCAGTGCCTTCCTATCTTCATTCAGAAATTTTGATTAATTATTCTGAAATGGAAACCTACATAAACTTGGGTTTTTCAGAGGTCTCCATGTGATTATGCTTAGCAGACACAGTTGAAAATTACTGTTTCAGATAAGGAACGTTTGGCGGGGGGCATGCACACAAATGTATGTGTAAAAGTAGAGGTTAATGCAAATAAGCACATGTGACTGATCTAAGGACTGAGGATTCAGGGACCTTATACAGAATTACTGGCTAGAGCTCTAACTGATTTATCTAAGACCGGTTATAATGGAACTGGAAAACTTCCAAAGAAAGGAAACAAAACTGATAATAGGAGTTCTGAGGACTATGTGGGTAATAGATAGTGTTTGATTTCCAGGACTGGCTGCAATATTTTCGTCTTGTGACAGGTAGCGGTGGCCATAGTTACTGGAGAATACAAGATAATATTCCCTGTTAAAAATCACTTTCATGTATTCCACAACTCTAAAACTTGTTTTAGTTTATAAGGAAATGCTTGATCATGAAAGTGTTACATAGGCTCAGTCAAACATCAACATTATTTAAACCAAAATGATAGAAATAAAGCAAAAATTACAGAATTGATATGACCAGAAAGCCTAGTCCAACTCATAGTCCAATTCTTAGTCAATGGCCTAGGAATTCTGGGCAGTCAGAAGTCATTTTGCGTACAGACAATGGTCATTCGAAGGGCATGGAAAAGAAAAGCCCAAAAAGGAAAAGTAGAAGATGCTGTTGAATACTCTTTCCCTTTTGGAGTTTTGCTGAGGTGCCTGCAGCAATCTTCAATTTAAATTAAGAGATTGGGAAGTGATAAAACTCAGCCTCAAAGAATTTAGTCAATCCATTCTATTTAGGTAAGCCCAGTGTCTATGATACACCTTGGTGTTTGCTCTTTCAGGGACACAGGAGAAGGGTGTGGGCCTTGTTCATCTCCCTCTTTAAAATCAGTACACAGGAGTACAATACCAAAGGACTAGGATACTAGGTAAACAAGGTACAATATTTAGGGTAAATGGTACTGAGAAAAGCTTGTATAATTTTCCTCTAGGGTTACTTTTTACTAATAGAAATAGCCAAAGTTAATACTATATTCCTCCAGAGCTTACTATATTAATAAAAATAAACACCTCTGCAAGTCCACGCTTGTATGGAATCACTGTGCATATATATGTGTCATTTATGTGTATAGGATGGATGAGGTGGTCAATAGGAATCAATGGAAAAGAGCCAAAAGAGTCAAATAACTCAATTTCAACAATGCTCTATTTAAGATCATTTAAAATATAAGTAGCTATGGAAATGCATTTATGATCATCAACATTTATTCAATACAACTTGCACTTGGAGATTACGCCTAATGAACCCAACATATGTAAATCGGAAACATGAATTTCTACTCCCTATTTTTTCTGTTAAAAAAAGTTATTCAGCCATGTGTAGTAAAGTACAAGGCCTAATAGTATCTCATTCTTGATTCTGTGCAATGTGATGACTGAGCTGTATGTACATTGTGTGTGCACAATGACTCACATGATCCACTCTTTCCCTTTATATTTCTCTGAACTGGCCCAGATGAACAACAGCTGCTAAACAATGCATCATAGATGACCTGTCTACTATGCAAGAAGCCCAGAATAAACACATACAACATCTCAGGTCAATGACTACTTTTGTTCTACTTAAGGGCAAGAAAAATATTTCAAGTCCATAGTGTGAATGGATGACACCATCAAAGCAAAGTGGAGAATGATATGCAAGGGGAATTTCTGTTGTAAGAGCAACCAATTCATGTTCAACATAACTTGCCTGATTTATTCAAGTGATGCTGCTTGTATTTCACTTTATCTTTTGCTAGGTTTAAAATATTCTTTTTGTTTGTAAATAAATCACAATTTATTGTATGTTTTTGGAGACATGTCTTTTACTTTGTCATGGGCAATTTTATGATCATTTATGAGAATACACTGGAGAATACTTCAGAAATAATATATTTATGACATTAATGGTCTTCGTTCTGATTCACCATTAAGATATCAGGAGGAACCATTGCTACTTATTGATACTCTAAATCAGGCATTGGCAAATTTTCCTGTAAAAGATCTGATTTTTAGCTTTGGGAGATGAAAACTCCTGAAGCAACTACTCAGTTCTGCCGCAGGAGCATGAAAGCAGTCACTCATTTGCATAAATGGGTGTGTGTTTCAAAAAACTCTTGTTCACAAAAAAAGGTGGTGGGCTGGGTTTGACCCAAGGGCTGTAATTTACCATCTCCACATTAGGGCAACTATTCTCTAAGCAGTGACTCAGTGACCCAAGGCTACTTCAGTTTTGCAGTTCCCCCTCTCAAACGATACCATTGTGTTCATTATCAATGAGGAGGAGATGGCTGGAGGATCATGCACTAACCCTGGCTTTTGGCCAGGAAGGGTCACATGTCCCTTCTGCCTACATCCCACTGGCCAGAAATAATCATGTGGTCTACATAACTGTCAAGGGACTGGCAACTCTGAGAACAGATGGAATGTTAACTGAGTATGCTGTCTCCGCCACACCCAAGAATTACAGACAGTGATTAGCAGAGAGAAAAGTATAGTTTTTAACCAAGTATAAGTTTTTAATAAACGTAGTGACCCAAAGGGGCACGTGTACCCGAATGTTTATAGCAGCAATGTCCACAATAGGCAAGGTATGGAAAGAACCTAGACGTCCATCAACAGATGAATGGATAAAGAAGAGGTGGTATATATATACGATGGAATACTATGCAGCCATCAAAAGAAATGAAATCTTACCATTTGCGACGACATGGATGGAACTAGAGCGTATTATGCTTAGCGAAATAAGTCAACTGGAGAAAGACAACTATCACATGATCTCCCTGATATGAGGAAGTGGAGATGCAACGGGGGTGGGAGTTAAGGTGGTAGGAAAAGTAAAAATGAAACAAGATGGGATCGGGAGGGAGACAAACCAAAAGAGACTCTTAATGTCATAAAACAAACTGAGGGGGGTGGGGGGGAGAGGGGTTGTGAGAGGGGGGTGGGGTTACATTATATGTTTAAATAAAGCTTAAATTTAAAAAAAAAAGGCACAGTTGGCCAAATCATTTTTAGGAAATGGGTGTTATATAATTTTTTTCATCTCATTTCCAATAATACAGACTGTAGTTGTATTAAATCTTGCAGTGCTAAATGATAGTTGAAAAATGAAGAGAACACACAAATAGGAAAGAGACATCTTTTTTTTCAAGTAGGCTCTAGGCCCAGCATGAAGCCCAACACAGGGCTTGAAGTCATGACCCCAAGATCAAGACCTGCACTGAGATCAAGAGTTGGCCCCTTAACCCACTGAGCCACCCCTGGACCCAGAAAGAGAATTTTTTTTTTTTTTATTTGCAACTAGAAAAAAGCACCACCCAGAATGTATATTGAAGGAAAGTAGAATTTGTAGAAACATTATTTTGATGAAAACTTTATATCTACAAGTTGAAAAAAGATTAAATGAAGACCAAAGAACTGTGGTTATAAACACCCATCTATAAAATAGGGGCCATCCTGAGCATCCCACCACAGACTGCTGAAGAGTGAGAGGCATGCTGAGGTACGAATCCACACATCTAAAGAAAACTAGATCCAAAGCACACCAAGGACAGCAAAGGCCTCTACATAGCTAAAGTGTTTTTATTTATTCTCTAAAGAGAATTTGAAATGAATATCTAAACTGAGATATATATAATATATAGCATGTATATAGTGTGTGCTACATATCTATCCCTGTTTGTATTCTTTTTAAGATATATAAATGACATAGCTAGATACTATCTATATGTGTGTATCTATCTATAGTGCCATTGACTACAATGTAATAATGTAGCTTCCAAATATTAAACATTAAAATATAGCACCAAATATTAAGCATTAAAATATAGCAATTTTAAAAAATATTTTTTTAAGATTTTATTTACTTATTCGACAGAGAGGAAGAGAGCACAAGTAGGCAGAGAGGCAGGCAGAGAGTGGGGGGAGGGGAAGCAGGCTCCCCGCTGAGCAAGAGCCCAATGTGAGGTCCATCCCAGAACCCTGAGATCATGACCTGAGCTGAAGGCAGTTGCTCAACCAACTGAGCCACTGAGGCTCCCCAGAAATTTATTTTATATTATCCATATATCTCTTAAGCCATTTTCATTTTTAAAGCCAACAAAAGAGCCATAACTACCTTCCTTTCAATATTTCAGAATACAATGTCATAGAGTCCTGGACCCATGTCTGGTGACTTCCAGCCTTCATTTCTTTGATTTTAATACACTAAAAAATGATATGGTTACTTATTCCCAAAGATCATTTTGCTTCCACTCCCAATTTTCTTTACTCATCATAATAGTGTCCAGAGTTGCAATTCCCCATATTGATTTCTCTACATTTTTCATGATGAAATATTTAATAAGACAAGTCAAGAATTTATCAGATGTTCTGTTTTTAGCAGAATAAAGCTTCTAACAGATGAAGTCCTCCATCATTACTAATATTGATACTGTTCCTATTTTATGATATACATTAGGAAAGCATTTTGAATATTGTTTGGTCTAGAAACTATAGAATTTTTATTTCTGCTTCTCTCATCATTTGTTCTCCCCCAAAATGTTTCAACAATAATACCACTTTCCTCTTTGTGAACTTTTATTCAAGAATACATCTTTCTGACCTATAGTCAATAGCGGGGAAAAAGCATCAGCTTTGGAAACAAACACACCCAGGTCCACATTGTGGGTTGCTTTCGACTATGGATTCTTTGAACTACCATTCTTTATCTAAAATTAAATAAGTTTAATATAAAATCTTTACAGATTTATTTGTGTATTCACCTCCATTAACTTGGAGTTTTGCAACCTCTCTTTTTTAAGTTGAAGAGTCTATTACTAAATATATTTCTTTTTTTTTTTTAATTTTTTTTTTTCAATTTTCTTTTTTGTCAGAGAGAGTGAGCACAGGCTGACAGAGTGGCAGGCAGAGGCAGAGAGAGAAGCAGGCTCCCTGCCGAGCAAGGAGCCCAATGTTGGACTCCATCCCAGGATGCTGGGATCATGACCTGAGCCGAAGGCAGCGGCTTAACCAACTGAGCCACCCAGGCTTCCCTACTAAATATATTTCTTAAAGAAATATTTTAACAATTTCAAATTCCCTAGTGCCATAAATTTCTAGGTGTATTTTGTTATCGATGTTTTTGGAGAAGCTGAGATGTTCAAAGTAAAAAGAGAACAGCCCAAACTTCAGATTGCTAATTCTTATCAATACTTTCTCTTCTGTTTCTGGAATAAAAATGAAAGACAATTGCTAAATTCTGTTTGGGGAAGATAATAAAATGTGAATGGTCCTAGTTTACAATCTAAGTAAGCAACTTTACTTACATTTTTAATTGTTAAGAAAAAATTTTCTAAAAATTTTTCTGAGTGCTTGTCTCCATTATGCAGCACCAATGGAAACTATAAAATAAGAAACACAGAATTTACCAACCACACAAATAATGTATTGAATTTTTCGTATGTTACCTGGGAAAATCTGTCATGAGACTTCTGCTGAAGGCTACTAAAACCAACAGTAATTCGAAGTCAAATAGTCAGCAAATAACTTCTAAATTCCTTTCACAGGAAAGTATTATGCTCTATCTGTTGTTGCATAACTCTCAATAATGCTAAAGGTAGTTATTTGTATATCACAAGTAAAGTAGGCCTTTTAGTGTTGGCTAATGCAGAGTGGAATGGCCATTAACCATTCATTTTTTGTGATGAAGGGATTGCATTTACACAACTTGCAGGATTTTTATTCACTCATTTGTCAAGTTTACTTCTCTATGGTTGTCACAATTTTTCTTAGTTATCCTCATTTGAAAAGTTGCTTGTGGCATAGGTTCATTAAATGTAGTATGTCCAAATGAACTGTGTATAGTAGACACAGATGGAAATTCTATCAAATGAGATTTATGCAAAAAATATGGCTCTGTGCAAGGACACTGTGGATACTTGGCTATTATGTCCCTGGTTTTACTCCATAAGAATTACTTTCCAGTGTCTAAAATATTAACTTCTTAGCCTTGGGAAGGCCGTAGCAGGACTTTATAAAAGTATAAAATATTCTCACTGCATGGGTCTTAAATGGTGAGAGACTCAATGACTTTAAGAAATACCTTTTTTGCCCTTTTATTGAATTATGTTGATTAAGACCTATAACATACTCCTTTGATAACTTCCATATGGGGTCTTCTCTACCCTCCTGAGTCTATATTTGTTGTTTTAATTTTTTTTTATTCTTGCCTGTAGAATTCTAGTCTATTATAGTCTAGTCTATCTATTGCAGATATTATCATTTCCAGAACTCTTTGGTGAATAGTAGTTTCCCAGTTATTTACAAATATAATCAGTGCTCTCTAAAGTAATATTTGTCAGTCCTAAAATTTGAACATTATAGGAGACCTCATCGTGCATAAGATAGAAAAAAAAAGGCACTTTGTTCAGTGAAAACAAATTCTATAAAAAGAGAGTCTAAATGGAACTACAACAAAGAGTAGGAAAAACTGACTACATCAGCAAGATTTTGAACAAGCTTGGTGATTTTTTTAAATCTCTTTCGTATTAACTAAGTATTATGGATTTACTAGCGAAAATTATTTTGAAGAGTGGAGGGGGAGAGTATTGCAAATTGCAGTAATAAGCAAACCTCAAATTATAATATAGATCAAGTACAGTAAATGTTTATTTCTCCCTCACTTAATGTCCAAAATCGGGTTTCAATATTTGCAGCTGCCTCTTTTACACAGTGTTTCAGACACTCAGACTCTTCCCTTCTTACAGCCCTGCCATCTTCAACTACCGAAAAGGGAGAAGAGAATTGCTAAGAGGATTACAAGCGGGCAAGTCTCCAAAGGCTGGGCTGGCCCCCAAAGTGGTTACTCCGCCTGCTGATATCTGTGGCTATAGCCTAGCAGTAAGGCCACACCCAGCTACAAAGATGGCTTGGGAATGTCATCTGGCTGTGTGTTCAAGAAAAAAGGGAAGGGATAGGATGATGGGCCAGCACACTCTGACCCACTAACAATCAAACACCAAGAAAAACACACAGGTGTGCTTTAGGAAGACTCGTATCATCCCATTCCCATCACAAAAATAAAGAAAAACACTCTTTTCCAATCTACTTACCTTTTCCAACTTAAAATGAGAGTGACGTGGGACGCCTGGGTGGCTCACTTGGTTAAAATGAGAGTGACGCATGGACAAATTCATGAGATTCTCTGGCATGTTAATTTTAGGGTTACTCATTAACTGGGGAAAAATAGAGACATCTTAATTTTTCCCCCATACAGATAGACTTAAAAATACATTCATTATGTGGAATATTAGGTAACTACTAAAAGAATGAAGTGAAGGTGTATAGTTCTAAATGGATATCCATGATAAACTAACTTTCAGTGCTTTCAAAAAAATGTAACTATGGGGAAATTTTTCTTGTATATAAAACTGGATTTACTTGTTAATAGATGAATATATGTAGAGAGCACCAAAGTCTGGACAGATATATGATAATCTGATGCTGAAGTTAGGGAAAGTGGAGGGTACAGACTTTTACTCTACAAACTTCTGTATTGTGGGAACTTTTCTTTTCTTAGAAAACACCCTATATTACTTGTGTAATAACAAAAAAAAAGCCAACTATTTGATTACAAAAAGAATATGCAATACAAGGGAGAAGCAAATGAATTTATTCTCTCGATAATAAAACTTGAGAGTTTCCTATGTGAATTGCCTGATTGGCCTTCCATCTGTAAGACAGAGCTATTACGTGTGGTTTCCAGTATGTTTTTCAGGTGATATGCTGAGGTAGAGAGATTTTCTTCTCTCTTAAATCTGGGCCCCACGTCTCAAAAGCTTGAGGGTAGCAGAGCTAATTCTGTTCTTGGAACGGTGCTACTTTTCAATATGGTCTTATGGAAAAACTCCTTAAAATCATATCAGAGTTAATTATGCCTACTCAGTGAGTGAGTTGAGGCCTTAACATCACCTCCACTGAAATAATCTATGTGCTTCTTAAGTATTGCTTCCTAGGCCCCTGCCCTGGCCCCTTCTGCTATGAGAACCCAAGTGTATGCATTGCTAGCAAAAACCTCAGATGATGACGTCTCAGAGGCAAACCAGAGAATCTCTGGGACAGACTGCATTTAACAACACAGATTTGAAAGTTAACGAGAACCGAGCTTGACTGACTTCTCGCGCCACCACCTGGACACCTCAGTTTTCTTGCTGGAGAAATGGTGTAATAGTTTTCTTCTCTTCAAAACCAGGACAATGGTATCTTCTACCTCAGATGGGTGTTTGAAGAATGAATGAGACGATGCTTCAAAATCTTTTAGCGAAACGTCAAACAATCCGCACCATGTTTGTTTATACCATTATTTTTGTTTTTGTGGCTGCTGTTACGTGACTATGCCTGAGAAGCCACCTGCATTGGCTCTGAGGAGATAAGTCGCCCGAGCTGAGGGGGAAATGGGCTCCAGACCAACGTGCCTGCAGCCTCCCCTGCTACCTCCAGAGAAAATCTGGTGAAACAAAAGGCAATTAGAGATCTTTCTTGGATCAACGAGTGCTCCGCCTTTGACCTCCCATCGCTCTGCCTTCTACGGTCACCCACATTCCCTTTCTTAGTGTTCAGGGGCACAGGTGGGGGCACTTTTGGACAGAACCGATTCTCTCACCCTTGCCCCCTTGTTGCGCTTTGGCCATGTACACAGACACACACACACAGTCTCTCTCTGCCTCTCTCTCTTTCTTTCCTGGGTCTCTCTTTCTTTCTGTCTCTCCAGCCACCCCAGGCGATCCCGTGTGACTCATTCACTATATGTCTATTGTGTTATGGGCACAATGAATGATGAGATGCCTTTTAGGTGGTCTGAGCAGTATAGATGATCTCTTCCCATCACTGTAATTGTATTGCAGGTGAACACAGAAATGAACAGTAACAGCCCCAGGGACTGGTGTGTGTTTTTGTTTCTGTTTTCGTTTTACCATTTATATTAATTTGTGAATTTATCTATTTGGTTGCTCTGGTTCATGGAGGAGAAGGAGAAAACGAGACAACTGTGGAATCATTTTGATTGCGTGAGATGAAAACATTGAAAAGCGACAGATATTCAATATTCAGGTCAGTTGAGATGTTAGTGTGACTGGCATGTCAAAATCTAATCTTAATTAAAGCCTTGGAGTGATTAGGCAGTATCGAGAAGAAAGTAAAACAAGGGAATAAGCCATCTTCCTAAGAATCAAATAATTTTTCAAATACATTTGTCTAGCTACCTGTACATATAAATGCAAAAAAGGTAAGGTTATGGCATGTGGGAGTAAGATCTTACATTTCATAAATATGGGGAAAGCTGGCATGAGTCCAGAAAAGGGGAAGTATTTATTGTGTAGTTTTGTCTTCCTCTTTTATAATTAATTCACAATTAGGCGTGTAATTATAATTCAGAAATGGGCAAAATACATTCAATGGTTTTAACCATTGATAGATTTGTAAACAAAAGCAGCTGGACTGGAATTTCTTCAAGGAAAATATTTACATGCCAACAGTTTATCAAACTGAACGTCTGCTGATAAATCTACACATGGGCATTATGTTAATGATAGTGCAACAATGATTCATCCAGGGCCGCCTACTAGCTTCAAAGGCACCAGATGTAAAAGAATAGAATCTGGGAGCAAAAGGGGAAAAGGCTTCTGTGCTTTTAATCCTTCAGCACTTGCAGAGGGCACTGCCATCAATCCGGCCATCAGACGCCTCCTTCCTGAAGCTACTTCGTATTACATCATTCCTTAAAGAGGAATTAAAAGAAACCAAGACAAAAAGAGAGTCATTCCAAACCATGGGACTTCTATGGCCTGGAATACCAAAACCACAAAACACAAAAACAAAACCAAAAACAATTTGTGCAAAATGCTCCATAAACCATGACTTTGGACAAGCTGGCCACGCAAATGACTATGGAGTCTCCTGGCGTAGCAATCTCAATATTTAAATGCTCTTCCAAATTTTTTTTTTCCACCAAGTGGCCAAAAGGATTGATGCCAAGTGTTCTTCCTCCCTGCCATGCTGAAGAGTGAGGATGGGAATAAAAGTTGCCAGGAGAGGAAGGATGCTTTGGGGAAAATAAGAGACAGGAGTAATCTTACTAACAATAACCATAGAAATGGGGCAGCATTATAAAGGGAAGACAATAAAAATCCAGTTTATAAAGACACATGGGTTAAATCTTTCCTTTTCTGGGTTCCTAATATGTGTGAGTTCTTGGCTGGTTTACCCAATTCCCCTGAGCCTCCACATGGTCAGCTCTGAAAGACTCACATTCACACATACTACCAGATTTTTCCAGTCATGGTACCAGTCACTGGGCTAGGTGTGTTTTGCCTCACCTTCATATCCATCTCTAGCAATACCATTATCTCCAATTAACTGATAAGAAAATTTAGGACCCACAAAATTCTCTAACATGCTCAGTTCACAAATCCTAGTAAATGACAGAGAGGTGACTTGAAACTAACCTATGCACTTCAGGCTATTCTTGCCAGAAGAGCTCGTTCTCAGAAGAGAAACTCAAAAACCTGGTTACTAGATTTGAAAAAACAGTGCTGATTTTGGCTCTGCGCACAACATTCACTCAAATAACTGAGTAACAAGCCTCCCGAATCTCGCACTTTTGGAACTTAGGGAAGAGACTGGCTCCAGAGCCTGGAGAAAATCTGAACTAAGAGATGATGGTTATATACCCCGTGATCAAAGATCAAGGTAACAATGAATGAAAGCCAAGAAAAACATTTTTAAAAAGGAACTTCTGGAATTAACGAAGAAAAACAACTTGTTTAGTATGTCTATAAAGAAGTCTTCCAACAGCAAATAATCACAGCAACAAAAGACTAAAGCTGGCTCAAAGCATAAAGATACTTGTTGTACGAGTAACAAACAACACAGGTATGGGCCAGCGGTTCAGGATGTCCTTCAGGACAATGCTTTGTTCCTCCCTCTCTGTTCTGGCAGGTAGGTTCCACGTGCGTTAGATTTTTGACCTAATGACTTTTGCCTTATGGTGGCAATATGGTCACTATACCTCCGAGAAAGGAAACAAAGGATGTGAGGCACAATATTTACTTCTCATGAATATTCACCTTGTCATTTTGACTAAGGAGCCACAGGAAGCAGAGTTTTCCTGTCTCACTGGATGGAAAACTGTCACGCCTCCACCTTGGACTAAAGTTTGGCTACAAGGAATGGAATTCCCAGAACGGATTATTTCCTGGATAGAATAATGGAAGTGGTCAAGAATCTCCTCTTCCATTGGACTAAGGGATTTCCACTCACAACTTCTTTAGGTTCACTTCCTGTAAGCACAAGATGAGTAGCTGATGGCTGCTTGATAGCCAATGAACAGTGTCTGTCACATATAGCAAATATGCATCCAAAGCAATTATCCACAAAAGATTCCTTTAACAAAATAAAAAACCACATATATCATTGATGTCTAAGAGGTGTATTTCAAGCCCTGAAAAAAATACTAGGCATACTTCAATTCAAAGCTAAAACATTAACCAAAGTGTGGTAATTCTGTATCATCAGCTTCAAATAAATCAATGACAGTAGTAATTAGAGATGGTGTGAATCCTTCATTTTCCCTGTGAATTGTTCATAGTTGTAATTCAATAGAGAAAAAATAAGAAACAACAATAATAATAACTTTTTATTAGTCATGCTAAAGTAACAAACCAGTGGCATGGATAATTGAAAATAGTGGATTATATGCATAATGATTAACTACTTAGGTTATTTGCCTTACCAGAGATCATTTTACATTCCCAAAGCATATTATCACATATTTATTTGAGGAAGTAATCACTAAGCATCTTGGGTGGAAAGTTCTATAAATCTAGGTCAGGAAATTTTCCACAGTTAAAATATAATGACAATATAAAATTCACTATAAAGATAAAGGTGAATTTTTATTATCAAAAAAGTGTCTTTGCTGAACAATGTTAACGAGTGCAGTTTTGGAATGAGCATAGAGAATTTTCAGGAAGCTTGAAAAAATTGGGAATATATAACCCCACCAGCTTTCAGACTTAAATTTAGAAAGGCATTTTCTTAGTCTAGCTTCCTAAGGGTTCAGGCTATTTTTTCCAAATTATGCTTTGCTATAAAGTTTGAGGGGCTCAGTATGGATTTGAATAGGCGCATGAACGCATAGATTTCAAGTCAAAAGTACAGGTACCATTGCTATCACCATCATTTTATTTTATGTGTCTTCTCTAAAACTGCAGTGATCCTCACCAGTTATTGTGGTGGCATTTGACAGTAGATTCTGTCTTGGTATTCTGCTTTTTTTTTTTTTTTATGGTAGATGGAGCTCTTATTTCCTAGTCTAGCTAGTATTGCCTGTATTATAGGGCACATTCCATGGGACTGAAATTCTCAGCTCACTCTCCCAACCACTTAATTCAAGTGCATTCACAAATAAGTAGGAGACTCATAATACAAGTTGCTTCTATATCTCATTCTGTTTCTAGGATTTTTGTTTTGTGCATTATCCTCCTTTAAAAAAAATCCTATTTATAAACTGCTACTTGGACAATTGTATACGAGAAATAACCCAAAAAACAGAAGTGGCCATAGTGATGTGACACATTTTAAATATAAGAAAATGGGCTGGATTCTTTTTTTCCCCTCCTATTCTCTGTCATTTGAATTTCTATTGCTCTGAGACAGAGTTGGCCAAGGAGCCACATAAGAATGCACACGTAGCACCGATTTGCTC
Source organism: Taxidea taxus jeffersonii (assembly GCA_003697995.1). NCBI lineage: Eukaryota > Metazoa > Chordata > Mammalia > Carnivora > Mustelidae > Taxidea > Taxidea taxus. Next base: position 108,123 of record ML103770.1, on the reverse strand, counting down.
TATCAGGAAACTGGCCATAATAATTTATCACTTAAACACTTGGGAGATTGAAAGGGGGCATTATTAATAAATACACAGGTGAAACAGGCAAAAACCGGGACTTCTCTGGGCACAACAGGACATATAATCACTCTAGATTTAAGTCACTGAAACACTCGGTTCTTCTGTGTTTGTTAGCTGGATTCCTTTTTATACAGTTTAGAAAGCAAAACAGAATTAAAAAAAATAAAGTCTCATAAATTAACTTCTCAGTAAAAATCCATAGAGATCACACCATGCAATCATGTGAAATGAAAGGGAAATTAAAAGGAGATGGGGATTTTTACAACATGGTACAGAAAAGAGAAAGTGAGGGAAAAACACAAGCCTTTAAATAGGATAACTTCACACAGCAGCACAAATGTAAGAAGAAAGACCTCTTAAAGTGTCCCTTGGCACTAATGTTCTTATTTGCCAGAGGGCAGTTTGCCTTGGCCAAATGCTTTCTGATTTCAGTAAATCTACCTCCTGAACAGTTTATGCAAAGATTTAAAGAACAGGATTAGGAAGAAAATTACTTTGTACTGATCAAGAAATAAATCAGTTCAAACACACACTTTTGTTTCACCCGTGATTTATGGAGAAGAGTAAAAATAGTATTCTATTTGGTAAACTCCACCTAATAAAATATAATACCGAATCTAGGAAATAAACTGTTTATGGATGTAAGGAAATAGCTAGATGGCCTTAACAATAGACTAATTTCAAAAATATGTTATGATTGCTCATTTCAAAAGGCACAAGAGAGCTAGAGTGCATTGTAAAATGTTTCATAAGAATAAAGGAGGACTGACCTCCCAATGCATAACTCAGGGCTCGTGCCTGATATCCTTCAGGGTTCTCCTAGTCCAGAGTGTTTGTAGAATTTATGATATCCAATGTGCCTGTGATTCTCTCTCTCAATACTGTAGAGGAGAGACTTGAATACCATAGTCCCTGGCCAGTCTCCCCCAAAGAGTCAGGACCCATTGCCTGTAAGTTAATAGTCATTGGGTTGGTAGGCCCAGTACTACCCTGGATTCAGTAAAGACAATAAAGTCAAGAAACAATATTCTGTTTTCAAGGCTCTTACTCTCCAAGCTAAGATAACAAAAACAGTCCAAGGGAGATACTGGAAGCCTGGTGAAGAGCTTAACTACAGACACTGACCTTTCATGAGAACGGTTTCATGAAGTGTTGACTTGACTGAAGACTAGAAGGCAGTTCAGGAAAAAAACAGGAAAAGATTAGCTTCAGTAACTCTGTACCAGTTGGGGGGGAAGGAGCAAGAAAACCTAGACTCTCTTCTGACTACAGTGGAGGGTACATATTAATGGAGGATGACTAAAAAGAGAGAAAAAAAAAAGAAACAATTGGTAGATGCAATGGTTAATTTTGCATGTCAACCTGACTGGGATCTCAGTGGTCAGATTAAATGTTAATTTTGGGTTTGCCTATGAGGGTGTTTCCAGATGCGATTAGCATTTGAACCTGTGGGCTGATATGGAAGCATGCCCTCCCCAATGCGGTCAGGTGTCATCCAATCCACTGAGGGCTCGCACAGGACAAAAAGCAGAACAACTCCTCTTTCTGCTCACCTGCCTGAATGGACACAGCCGTCTTACCTAACTGCTCTCGGATTCTGCTGTCAGGAGCCTCTGCTCTCAGTGTTTCTGGTTCTCAGGCCTTCAGACTTGAACTGGAACTCACACCACTGGTTTTCCTGGATCTGGAGCCCAGCACGACCCCACCGTGAAATGGAAAATGATACATATGCTCAGAAGTAGACAGCTCTAGTCCCTTTCTGGGACATCCCTAACAGAGAGTGGAAGGAACTCTTCCACTCTTCCACAAGGAAGATGTTTTCAATGGGCAGAACTTAGGGCAGTGTTCCTGGTTGTTCACTTGGCTTGGAAAGAGAAAAGGCAAGATTTGTGAATATATACTGATTTGTTGGCCATGACCAATGATTTGTCTGAATGGTCAGGTATCTGGAAGAACACCATTACAAATCTGGTGACAAAGAAATTTGGGAAGAGTTATCTGGATAGACCTTTTGGAGTGGGCAAAACACATGAAGATATCTTTGTCCTATATGAATGTTCACCAAAAGGTGACCTCGGCAGAGGAGGATTTTAATAATCAAGGGGACATATTTCCCATTCTTTGGATGTCAGTCATCCTTTTCTCTGGCTATCCATGTCATTGCCTGATGGGCTCATGAATATAGTGGCCATGGTGGCAAGGCTGGAGCTTATGGATGGATTTGGCAACATGGACTTCCATTCATCAAGGTCCACGTAGGCTGAGCCACCAGAGAGAGTCCAATCTGCCAGCAGCAGAGACCAGTATAAATTTCCTGATGTGGCTCCATTCTCAGGGCTTTCAGTCAGCTATCTGGTGGCAGAAGACATCCACTTCTATCATGGAAAGGTAGGATTTTGTTCTTACTGAAATACTTACTCTGGATATAGATTTACCTTCCCTGGATGCAATGCTTCTGCCAAAATTACCACCAATGGTTTATGGAATGCCTTATCCACTTCAATGGTATTTCATACAGAATTGAGTCTGATGAAGGAATTCACATCAGAGCAAACAAATGTGGCAATGGGACTAAACTCATGGAATTCGCTAGTCTTACCATATTCTCCATCATCCAGAAGCAGCTGGTTTGATAGACACTGTCATGACATTTAAAGACCCAGTTACAGTGCCAGCTAGGTAGTTATATCTTGCAGGTCTGTGACCAGGATTCCTAGAAGGCTGTATAGGGTCCGCATGAGCATCTCCTATATGGTGCTGTCTCTCTCAAAGCCAAGATTCACAGGTTCAGGAATCAAGGGGTGAAAATGCAAGTGGCACCACTCACTATTATGACCAGAAACTCACTAGCAAAATTTTCGCTTCCTGTTCACTTGACTTTCTACTCTGCTGGTCTAGAGGTCTTAGTTCCAAAGGGAAGAATGTTTCCACCAGGAGACACAACAGTGATTCCACTGAACTAGAAGATTCCATCAGACCAGCCATGTTGGCTCCTCATGCTTCTGAATCCACAGGCAAAGAAAAGAGCTGCTGTGCTGGTGAAAGTGATTGATCCTAGCTTCAAAGGGGAAATCAGACCACTATTCCATCATGGAAGTAAAGAAGAGTATGTTGAAGATACAGGAGATCCCTTAATGTATCTCTTAGTAATTCCGATTATTTATGTAAGAAAGCACCCTAAAATTAAGTACCTTAAAAACTAACTTTTTTCTCACATTTTCATCAACTGATAAATATATAACCTTGTTTTATGTGCATTTCTGTTTAAAGATGCCTCATTTAGTATGTACTGTTGATTTACTAACATTGGACTCCCAGACAACAGTACTATAAATTATTGAATGAAGCTTATCTAACACAGATATTTTATCTGTAAAGCACATTATAGCCTTCTTGCTCTTGGGAATATCAGACAGAAATTCAGCACTAAGCTTGGGAGCCATTTTAAACAGCAAAATACCAACAACAAGCATACAACTGAAAAAAAAAGGGAATAAATAGATCACAAAAAGGACACTTGTTTATACTATGAGAGAGGAAACCACAAGACAGTATTGCCTTGTTCAGAATACAAACATTGGGTGACATGGATTCTTTACCACTCTATGCACTTACTCAAATGATGAGGAAGCTCAGGGAGTATTGATTTGGAGGTTATAAATAAATTTTATTGACTAGGCAAATTCACAAGAACAGAATTCATGAATAATAAGGATAGACAATATGTATGTACGTATGCATATTTATACATACTATCTTCTTTAAAAGATTCACGTTCTTTGCTTTGATATTTTTTGAAATTTCAAGAGTATATACTTCATATGAATTTTTCAATTAATTGTACTAGATTCCCTTCTGATACAATCAATCTAAGGTATCCTAGCTTTTTTATTTTGTAAAATTTTCTTGCTAATTTTCTCCTTTGCACTTTGTTATCATTCTTAAACTCCTATTAATGGCTTATGAGCCTTACTGTATTGATCTAATGTTTCCTAACTACTTTCAGATTTTCCATTTCTTAGTTCTCCTGTCTTAATTTCCTTTAAATTCTCAACTTCCTCTTCTACAATGAGAAAAATGTATCAGTAGAATGTCTCTTTTTTTACTTCTAAGAGCTTTTATATTTTCTAATTCTTTTTACATTTTCTAAATTTTTATATTTTATAGCATCTTATTTCTATCTTATGGATGACTATTATACTTTATCCCTGTGAGAAAATAAATGATGATTTCTCTGAATCTTTCTTTTCCCTGTGTTTCCTGCAAAGTGATTTTTGTCTTTATGTTTTGTTATATTGTTTTATCCTATTTTTCAAGATGGGAGTTTTATTTAAGTTATGGATAGGCTGACTGATGATGGGCTATTATTTAAGATGTAAAAAAGAATCACCAAAAAGTATGCATGGTAGGGGTTTATGGACTGCTCAAACAGCTTCCTGGAGGGCTTTCAAATATCTGTCTTTATAGACTTTTTCCTCTTAGACTACCAGGATTCCCACAGAGGAGCATTTCAGTCTCTTTCTTGAGGTTTTAAGCTTAACTGCCAGGATTGTGGGACTTAGTAGGGGAAAAGAAACAGGTCACACACTTTTAGGTAAGGAGGTCATTACTTCTTCAAACATAAATCCAGTCTTCTGGGGCACCTGGGTGGCTCAGTGGGTTAAAGCCTCTGCCTTCAGCTCAGGTCATGATCCCAGGGTCCTGGGATCGAGCCCCATATTGGGCTCTTGGGTTCTCTGCTCAGCCAGGGAGCCTGCTTCCTCCTCCCTCTCCCTCGCTCTCTGGCTGCCTCTCTGCCTACTTGTGATCTCCGTCTGTCAAATAAATAAATAAAATCTTTTAAAAATAAATAAATAAATAAATAAATAAATCCAGTCTTCTATAAGGGTAAGGAAGGAAATTATTTAATTGATATGAAGGCAGGAAAAGATGTAAATATCTAGCTTTCTCTCTAATAGAATATTATCTGTTTCTCCTATGTCTGAACCTGGAACTAAAAAACCACTAATCAAGGAGGAGGAGTCAAGATGGCGGAGAAGTAGCAGGCTGAGAAGACATCAGGCAGCAGGAGAGCAGCTAGATAGCCTATCAAACCATTCCGAACACCTACGAATCCAACAGGAGATCGAAGAGAAGAAAAACAACAATTCTAGAAACAGAAAATCGACCACTTTCTAAAAGGTAGGACCAGCAGAGAAGTGAATCCAATGTGACGGGAAGATAGACCCCGGGGGGAGGGGCAGGCTTCCAGCAAGCGGTGGAACAACGGAGCACAAAATCAGGACTTTTAAAAGTCTGCTCCAGGGAGGGACATCACTCCAGAGGCTAAACTGGGGTGAAGACCTCGTGGGGACAGCGTGGACTCAGGTCCCACAGGGTCACAGAAAGATCGGGGGTGTCTGAGTGTCGCAGAGCTCACAGATATTAGATCGGGGAAGCCGGCTGCGGAGACAGAGCCGAGGTTTCCTAGAGCCGTGGTCTGTGACACGGGCTGGTGCTCTGTGCAAGGGGTCCCCACAAGATCCAGGGAGACTCTGACCCGGGAGAGCTCAGGGATCTACAGGGTTCAGAGACTCCAGGTGGGACTCTGCCAGAGACAGAGATACTTGGTCACAGGCTGGGTGAGCTCGGAGCACTCCCAGAAGCCAGTGAGACGGGACTGATTACGCACGATTTTCTCCAAGACCAGCCGGAGGCTGGTACGTAATCACTCCGGGAGACGGGAGTGATTAAATGCTTTTCTCTGAAGGCGCACTGAAGACTGGGGCCCCTAGCTCTCGGCTCCTCCGAACCGGAGATTGGGAGGCCACCATTTTCATTCCTGTCCTCCGGAACTCTACAGAAAGAGTTCAGGGAACAAAAGCTCCTGAAAGCGAACCTGAGAGGATTACGTAGCCCGGCCCCTGGTAAGGGCGGTGCAATTCCGCCTGGGGCAAAGACACCTGAGAATCACTACAACAGGCCCCTCCCCCAGAAGATCAAAGAAATCCAGCCAAGACCAAGTTCACTTAACAAGGAGAACAGCGGATTCTTATCTGGACAAAATGACAAGGCAGAAAAACTCACCACAAAAAAAAGAACAGGAGGCAGGACCGAAGGCTAGGGACCTAATCAATACAGACATTGGTAATATGTCAGATCTACAATTCAGGACGACAATTCTCAAGGTTCTAGCCGGGCTCGAAAAAGGCATGGAAGATATTAGAGAAACCCTGTCAGGAGAAATAAAAGCCCTTTCTGGAGAAATAAAAGAACTAAAGTATAATCAAGTTGAAATAAAAAAAGCTATTAATGAGGTGCAATAAAAAATGGAGGCTCTTACTGCTAGGATAAATGAGGCAGAAGAAAGAATTAGTGATATAGAAGACCAAATGACAGAGAATAAAGAAGCTGAGCAAAAGAGAGACAAACAACTAATGGACCACGAGGGGAGAATTCGAGAGATAAGTGATGCCATAAGACGAAACAACATTAGAATAAGTGGGATTCCAAAAGAAAAAGAAAGAGAAATAGGAGCATAAGGTATACTGGAGAGGATTATTGTAGAGAATTTCCCTAATATAGCAAGGGGAACAAGCATCAAAATCCAGGAGGTGCAGAGAACGCCCCTCAAAATCAATAGGAATCGGTCCACACCCCGCCATCTAATAGTAAAATTTACAAGTCTTAGCGACAAAGAGAAAATCCTGAAAGCAGCACGGGACAAGAAGTCTGTAACATACAATGGTAAAAATATTAGATTGGCTGCTGACATATACACACAGACCTGGCAGGCCAGAAAGAACTGGCATGATATATTCAGAGCACTAAACGAGAAAAACATGCAGCCAAGAATACTTTATCCAGCTAGGTTATCATTGAAAATAGAAGGAGAGATAAAAAGCTACCAGGACAAACAAAAACTGAAAGAATTTGTAAACACCAAAACAGCTCTACAGGAAATATTGAAAGGGGTCCTCTAAGCAAAGAGAGACCCTAAAAGTATTATCAGAAAGGAACAGAGACAATATACAGTAACAATCACCTTACAGGCAATACAATGGCACTAAATTCATATCTCTCAATAGATACCCTGAACATAAATGGGCTAAATGCCCCAATCAAAAGACACATGGTTTCAGAATGGATAAAAAAAACAAAACCCATCCATATGCTGCCTACAAGAAACTCATTTTAGACCCGAAGACACTGCCAGATTGAAAGTGAGGGGGTGGAAAACAATTTATCATGCTAATGGACATCAGAAGAAAGCTGGGGTGGCAATCCTTATTTCAGATCAATTAGATTTTAAGCCAAAGACTATAATAAGAGATGAGGAAGGACACTACATCATACTCAAAGGGTCTGTCCAACAAGAAGATCTAACAGTTTTAAATATCTATGCCCCTAACATGGGAGCAGCCAACTATATAAATCAATTAATAACAAAATCAAAGAAACACATTGACAAGAATACAATAATAGTTGGAGACTTTAACACACCCCTCACTGAAATGGACAGATCATCCAAGCAAAAGATCAACAAGGAAATAAAGGTCTTAAATGACACACTGGACCAGAGGGACATCACAGATATATTCAGAACATTCCATCCCAAAGCAACAGAATACATATTCTTCTCTAGTGCCCATGGAACATTCTCCAGAATAGATCACATCCTGGGTCATAAATCAGGTCTCAACAGGTATCAAAAGATTGGGATCATTCCCTGCATATTTTCAGACCACAATGCTCTGAAGCTAGAACTCAATCACAAGAGGACATTTGGAAAGAGCACAAATACATGGAGACTCAACAGCATCCTTCTAAAGAATGAATGGGTCAACCAGGAAATTAAAGGAGAATTGAAAAAAACCATGGAAACAAATGATAATGAAAACACAACGGTCCAAAATCTGTGGGACACAGCAAAGGCAGTCCTGAGAGGAAAATATATAGCGATACAAGCCTATCTCAAGAAATAGGAAAGGTCTCAAATACACAACCTAACACTACAGCTAAAGGAGCTCGAGAGAGAACAACAAAGAAAGCCTAAACCCAGCAGGAGAAGAGAAATAATAAAGATCAAAGCAGAAATCAATGAAATAGAAACCAAAAAAAACAATAGAACAAATCAATGAAACTAGGAGCTGGTTCTTTGAAAGAATTAATAAGATTGATAAACCCCTGGCCAGACTTATCCAAAAGAAAAGAGAAAGGACCCAAATAAATAAAATCATGAATGAAAGAGGAGAGATCACAACCAACACCAAAGAAATACAAACAATCATAAGAACATATTATGAACAACTCTATGCCAACAAATTCGACAATCTGGAAGAAATGGATGCTTTCCTAGAGACACATAAACTGCCAAAACTGAACCAGGAAGAAATAGAAAACCTGAATAGGCCCAAAACCAGTAAGGAGATTGAAACAGTCATCAAAAATCTCCAAACAAACAAAAGCCCAGGGCCAGATGGCTTCCCAGGGGAATTCTACCAAACACTTAAAGAAGAATTAATTCCTATTCTCCTGAAACTGTTCCAAAAAATAGAAATGGAAGGAAAACTTCCAAACTCATTTTATGAGGCCAGCATCACCTTGATCCCCAAACCAGACAAGGATCCCATCAAAAAAAGAGAATTACAGACCAATATCCTTGATGAACACAGATGCGAAAATTCTCACCAAAATACTAACCAATAGGATCCAACAGTACATTAAAAGGATTATTCACCACGACCAAGTGGGATTTATTCCAGGGCAGCAGGGTTGGTTCAACATCCGCAAATCAATCAATGTGATACAGTACATTAACAAAAGAAAGAACAAGAACCATATGATACTCTCAATAGATGCTGAAAAAGCATTTGACAAAGTGCAATATTCCTTCCTAATCAAAACTCTTCAAAGTGTAGGGATAGAAGGCACATACCTCAATATTATCAAAGCCATCTATGAAAAACCCACGGCAAGTATCATTCTCAATGGAGAAAAACTGAGAGATTTTCCGTTAAGGTCAGGAACACGGCAGGGATGTCCGCTATCACCACTGCTATTCAACATAGTACTAGAAGTCCTAGCCTCAGCAATCAGACAACAAAATGAAATTAAAGGCATCCAAATCGGCAAAGAAGAAGTCAAACTATCGCTCTTTGCAGATGATGTGATACTATATGTGGAAAACCCAAAAGGCTCCACTCCAAAACTGCTAGAGCTTGTACAGGAATTCAGTAAAGTGTCAGGATGTAAAATCAATGCACAGAAATCAGTTGCATTTCTTTACACCAACAACAAGACAGAAGAAAGAGAAATTAAGGAGTCAGCCCCATTTACAATTACACCCAAAACCATAAGATACCTAGGAATAAACCTAACCAAAGAGGCAAAGAATCTATACTCTGAGAACTATAAAGTACTCATGAAAGAAATTGAGGAAGACACAAAGAAATGGAAAAATGTTCCATGCTCATGGATTGGAAGAATAAATATTGTGAAAATGTCTATGCTACCTAAAGCTATCTACACATTTAATGCAATGCCTCTCAAAATCCCATCCAATTTTTTCAAAGAAATGGAACAAATAATCCTAAAATTTATATGGAATCAGAAAAGACCTCGAATAGCCAAAGGAATATTGAAAAAGAAAGCCAAAGTTGGTGGCATCACAATTCCAGACTTCAAGCTCTACTACAAAGCTGTCATCATCAAGACAGTATGGTACTGGCACAAAAACAGACACATAGATCAATGGAACAGAATAGAGAGCCCAGAAATAGACCTTCAACTCTATGGTCAACTAATCTTCGACAAAGCAGGAAAGAATGTCCAATGGAAAAAAGACAGCCTCTTCAACAAATGGTGTTGGGAAAACTGGACAGCCACATGCAGAAAAATGAAATTGGACCATTTCCTTACACCACACACGAAAATAGACTCAAAATGGATGAAGGACCTCAACGTGAGAAAGGAATCCATCAAAATCCTTGAGGAGAACACAGGCACCAACTTCTTCGACTTCAGCCACAGCAACTTCTCCCTAGGAACAACGCCAAAGCAAGGGAAGCAAGGGCAAAAATGAACTATTGGGACTTCATCAAGATCAAAAGCTTTTGCACAGCAAAGGAAACAGTCAACAAAACCAAAAGACAGCTGACAGAGTGGGAGAAGATATTTGTAAATGACGTATCAGATAAAGGGCTAGTATCCAAAATCTATAAAGAGCTTAGCAAACTCAACACCCAAAGAACAAATAATCCAATCAAGAAATGGGCAGAGGACATGAACAGACATTTATGCAAAGAAGACATCCAGATGGCCAACAGACACATGAAAAAGTGCTCCACATCACTGGGCATCAGGGAAATACAAATCAAAACCACAATGAGATACCACCTCACACCAGTCAGAATGGCTAAAATGAACAAGTCAGGAAATGACAGATGCTGGCGAGGATGTGGTGAAAGGGGAACCCTCCTACACTGTTGGTGGGAATGCAAGCTGGTGCAACCACTCTGGAAAACAGCATGGAGGTTCCTCAAAAAATTGAAAATAGAGCTACCTTATGACCCAGCAATTGCACTACTGGGTATTTACCCTAAAGATACAAACGTAGTGATCCAAAGGGGCACGTGTACCCGAATGTTTATAGCAGCAATGTCCACAATATCCAAGTTATCGAAAGAGCCTAGATGTCCATCAACAGGTGAATGAATAAAGAAGAGGTGGTATATATATACAATGGAATACTATGCAGCCATCAAAAGAAATGAAATCTTACCATTTGCAACGACATGGATGGAACTAGAGCGTATTATATTTAGCAAAATAAGTCAACTGGAGAAAGACAACTATCACATGATCTCCCTGATATGAGGAAGTGGAGATGCAACGGGGGTGGGGGTTAAGGTGGTAGGAAAAGAAAAAATGAAACAAGATGGGATCGGGAGGGAGACAAACCAAAAGAGACTCTTAATGTCATAAAACAAACTGAGGGGGTGGGGGGAGATAGGGGTTGGGAGAGGGTGGTAGGGTTACATTATACGTTTAAATTAAAAAAGCTTAAATTAAAAAAAAAAGCTAAAAAAAAAAAAAAACCCTAATCGAAGAACAGGTGAGCCATCATCAGACCCAAGACAAATACAGACTTTGGGGCTATGGAAATGACTGCTCCCAGGATCTCCTGCCAGCCCTTTACCTCTGGGACTCCAGTGGCCTGAAGGCCATGATCTCTTCCCTAAAGACTCAGCCCTTCTCTCTGCAAACCCAAAGTTAGCTTTTAGAATTTTCCTAATAAAACCTTGAAAATCCATCTCGTTTCTGTCTTGGAGCTAGGAAAAAATTAAATAAAGCCTCAGAAGGGATTTTGAATACTTGGATAAGAGTTTTGCTTCCTCTTCAGTATGATGACCCATGAACCATTGCCACCACTAACTTTAAAAAAACAAAAAAAGACAGATTTCTCTTGTGACACAACAATCCACCAGAGAAACAACGAGGACAATAAAAGAGCTCCTCAGAGTTCTGGAATTCTGTAACTATTAATTGTTTTGATTGTGAAACGCTGCTTGCAGGGACCTAGGTTCTAGCTTCCTCTGCTCAACTAAATCAGCTATCATTTACTCATTCCATACCCTACGTTTGCTAAATATTCCTTTCAACTATTATCCCCAGTACAGTTTCTCTATCCCTGTGGGTTTAGACATTTTTATTAATTTAGTATAATTTTAGTATAACTTTGAGGTTTAGAAGGAGCAGAGCTAACTTCTACTTTTAGTCAAGAAGGATTAATGGAAGGGGCATCTGGGTGGCTCAGTGGGTTAAAATCTCTGCCTTTGGCTCAGGTCATGATCTCAGGGTCCTGGGATCGAGCCCCCACATTGGGCTCTCTGCTCAGTGGGGAGCCTGCTTCCCCCTCTCTCTCTGTCTGCCTCTCTGCCTACTTGTGATCTCTGCCTGTAAATAAATAAATAAAATCTTAAAAAAAAAAAAGAAGGATTAATAGAGACTTGATTTTCTTTCTCTCCAAACACCAAAAAAAAAAAAAAAAAAAAAAAGATAAAATTTACCAGTGTTGTTTAAGACACTGGATATTAAGAAATGAAGGTCAGTGATCCCTGAGAGATGGTAAATAAATAAAAGCAAAGCCAAAAAAAAAAAAAAAAAAAAAAAAAAAGGTGAGCCTTATGTTTGAGAGAGCTTCTAAGCTGTGGCATATGGAAAAAAAAAAAAGAGAGACATATAGGTTTAGTCAGCAAAATCTGAGTTGAGTAATCCCTAGAAACCAGGGTTGCTAAGGTATAGAGAGGAGAGAGCTGCACAGAGAGAGAACTCGGAGATCCAGAGAATAGTTCTTACCAATTTCGCCTGAGTATAGATCACATACATTTGTAGCTCTTTGGGAAAAGAGCCATCTGAAAGCCTGAGTGGAAACCGTGCTTTATACTCACACAAGGCTAAGAAAAATGCCTGTTCTCACCAACTAGATCAGAAAAATCTCATAACTCACAGGACATTAAATGGAGCATGCAAAAGCATGTTACATGAGTGGTAACAATTGATCCTAGACTGAATAATCTTAAAAGCAAAACATAAAAGGATCAGATTGTTTCCAAGTAACTTAACTGCACCCCAGGGAAAAGTTAAAGATTTTTTACAATAACATAAAAATACTGAGGATGTGCCAAGCTAAAATTCATAATATCAGACAACCAATAAAATGGTACCAGACATGCAAAGAGGCAGGAAAATATGACCTCCATGAGGAAAAAAAATCAATCCATCAAAACTGACTCTGAATTGACACAGGTGTTAGAATTAGCAGACATCGACATTGAAACTATGTATTCCATATGTTTGAAAAGTTAAGTTCAGACATGCTGTATACATTTTCAAATGAGCGAGAGTGCCAAAGAGCCAAAGAGGACTTCTAGACAAAATCGGGTGCGTTCAGGGTGACATGCTATATACATTTTCAAATGAGTGAGAGTGCCAAAGAGCCAAAGAGGACTTATAGACAAAATCAGGCACGTTCAGGGTGGTATGGCTGTACCAAAGAGGACTTCTAAAATTGAAATTATAATGTGTGAGATGCAAATTACATTAGGTGGAATTAATGGTATATTAGAAATTACAGAACATTACTAAATCTGAAGACAAAGCACAATAAATGTGAAGATAGCAAGATCCAAAGTGAAACAGAGAGAATGGATAATTTTTTAAAATGGAATAGAGAATCAATAAGCTGTTTGATAATTTCAGGGGACTTGAAACATGTAATTAGAGTTCCTGCAGAAGAGTACAGAGGAGTAGAAAAAAAATTAAAGAAGTAATGATCCCAAAGATGTCCAATTTAATGAAAATGATAAACATGCACACACACACACACACAAAGAAAACTTCACAGGAATATTACCATCAGATTGCTCACAATCAGTGATAAAGAGAAAACTCAAAACCTAGGGTGAAGTGGGAAACATTATAAACAGAGGAAGAAAGATAAAGATGTCAGCAGATTTTCTGTTAGAAACAATACAAGCAAAAGGACAGCAGTTAGCATATTTAGAGTATTATTTTTTAAAAAAAGATCAATCTAGAATTCTATACCCAAGGAAAATTTCTTTCTAAAAAGAAGGCAAATGGAAGCTGAAAGAATTGGTCACCAGGAGTTCCACGTGACAGGAAATGGTAAAGAAAATCCTTCTTTCAGAAGTAAAATATCAATGGCAATATGTAGCTACATAAAAAAAAAAAAACAAAGAACACAGGATATGGTAACAAGTTAGTTAATTTTATATCAATTATATCTTAAATAAGCTATTTTTAAAAATTACAATGAGATATTAACTACATCTATTACAATGGCTAAAATTTTTTAAAAAATCAATCTCAAGGGGCTGCAGGAGAAGATGGCGATCTCCACAGGAGTTAAAGTTCCTCGTAATTTTCGCTTATTGGAAGAACTTGAAGAAGGACAAAAAGGAGTAGGCAATAGTACGGTTAGCTGGGGCCTTGAAGATGATGAAGATATGACACTTACAAGGTGGACAGGCATGATTATTGGGCCACCAAGGACAAATTATGAAAACAGAATATATAGCCTGAAAGTAGAATGTGGACCTAAATACCCAGAAGCTCCTCCATCAGTTAGATTTGTAACCAAAATTAATATGAATGGAATTAATAATTCCAGTGGAATGGTGGATGCACGGAGCATACCAGTGTTAGCAAAATGGCAAAATTCATATAGCATTAAAGTTGTACTTCAAGAGCTAAGTCATCTAATGATGTCCAAAGAAAATATGAAGCTCCACAGCCACCAGAAGGACAAACATACAACAATTAATTTTAGTGGATCTCAAACTTGTCTAAATCAACAACCTTCTACTCATGTTAATGTCTTGATTAAATATCACAATGCAAAACACCCACACATTAGGTAAAAGAATTCCAGCTGGTAAACATGACCTGGACATTTGTAAGAATATATTTAATATATGTACACCATTATGTTTTCAGGTTGCAGGAGGAAAAATGCAGCATAATTTTTTTTTCTCTTGTTAAGGCACTATCATTTAAGCATAAACCTGGAGTACTCAAAATAGAATTTAGGTTTACAAGATGAAAGCATGGAGAGAAGAATCAGATGCTGTGGAGCATGTGTGTTTCTGAAAATTAAAAACAAATTTCAAGAGGAAAAACAGAAATGGCATGCTTTGTCCATCTTACTTAGTGAAAGAGCTTCAGTTGAAATTGTCTAAAGTAGCAGGTACAATGAATATTGTCACAAATTTTGTTAATTTTTGAAGCGGTGTGGGTGCTACTAGTAGTATCAAAAAAATGTTCAGGATTGTTTTGATACCTGTATTTATAATAAAAAATGTTGTGGGGGAGGTCGATGAATTTCTGTTAAAAGCCGTTCCTGTGTGTTACATGTAAAAGACATGGTAAATATTTGTTTACAGTCTTTGTTTGACAAACCATGCATTTAACTGAAATCAACAAAAAGGAAATAGGTGTATGGGTATGTGATTTTGAGATTAAAGTTAGTCTTAAAATGTAAATAAAATGTGGAACATGTCCTCAGAAACCATGCCATTTCTATTATATTGATGTGGTATATGTACAGTACCTTGCTGAGGTAGCAAAAATTGGAATTATTGTAGCTGTTCATCTATAAACACCTTTATTATCCTATTTTGTATACTTCCTGTGAATTAGAATTTGCAGAGTATTTGAGAGAACAAATTACCTAGTTTAATTTCATTTTTGGAGAAAGGAATCGCAGGTATTATATTTTGAATTTTAGTTGGCTAGAAATAATATTTAAAAATGTTTGGATTCTAGCAGTTCCTACAGAATTATAAATTGCAAATTATCTGAATACACAATCCATTCTCTTTGTAACCTCTTTTTTCTATAATTTTCTGTGACATTTCTTCCCCCAGTGCTCCTAATTGGGATTAATTTTATCCAATTTCTCTTAACCTCCACTTTGACAAATAGAAATTCTTAATTGAAAGCTCATTTATGTTCTCCCTTTACCAGAATGACTCAAGGCTTTAAGTCACTGTTTTTCATTTCAAAGCACTGGGTATACTACTTTGTTAAAAATGTTTTTTTCTTACAAATTCCCTGAAGAAAATAGAAGGGTGGTCCTGTATCAAGGACAAATTTCTTAAAGATTCCCTGACATGTTTTTATCAAGTCATTCACAGTTAAAGCTCTGAGCTACTTTTTCTTGGTTAATAATACATGAAAGTTAGTGACAGTTTGTCTAAACTTACTAATTTCAACATGGCTATTTTTAATTATCAAAGATGTCTAAAATGCTTTCAGATGACACATAGAAATTATATACCCACAAATTAGTGCATGTGTAATTTATTAAAGTAGGTTTGAAATGAATTATTATCTTGGCATACTTTCTTAAAAATTTTGAATTGTTGAACTTGAATTACAGTGACTTCACATGTAAAACGAAAAAAAAAAAAAAAATCAATCTCAAGGCCTGGAGAGAATGGAGAGCAACTGGAACCCTCATTCGTAGCTGGCTGGAGAACCCACTGGGGCAGCCACTTTGGAAAAATGTTTGGCAGTTTCTTTTGAAATTAATCACATACTTCTCATATGTTCCATCAACCATACTTTTAAGTATTTACCTAAAGGAAATAAATGTAAACTTATATCAACCCCAAAACCTGTATGCAAATGTCTTAACAGCTTTATTCATAATGATCAAAAACTAGAAACAACCCAATATCCTTCAACTAGTAAGTGGATAATCTGGAATATAACTCAAAAAAAAAAAAAAAGGAAAAAAAATTACTGATACACTAAAAAACATGGATGAATCACAAATGCATTATGCAAAACAAATGAGGCCAGACCAAGAAGGTTACATACTGTATGGCTCCATTGACTTTGGAAAAGGCAATGGTATAAGAATAGAAAAGAGATGAGTAGTTGGAGGGAGAAACTGACTCCAAAGTTCAGCACAAGCTCATTTTGGGAAGTGATGGACCTGCTCTGTATCTTGACCGTGGTGATACTTACACACCTGTATGCATTCTCAAAACTCAAATACATGTACGCCAGTTATACTATGTTTCAGTTATGCCATATGTACATATTAAGTGTGAATTAAATGCAATTAAAAATATGTGTCACCCAGAAATAAATATTGTGTGGTTCTGTCAGGCAATTTTCCTATTATATATGATCACAGGAAAAGTGATTAGATCATATGATCTAATGTATACTATCAACTTCTATTTTCCATGTACAAAATAAATGGAATGAAATAGAAATAAGGCAACAAGACTAGCTAGGACCTGTGCTGCACAGAAGGAATGGAGCAAATTCAGAGTGGAAAGATGAGTGTACAAGGCAGGTGCAGAGTGAAATTAGAGGTAACATACTTTTTTTGCCCAGAGAGTTGGAGTTATGAAACTTTTATTGTTGTAAAGAAGTCCCCATGCAAAGAGTAAATAAATGGATATCATAATTAACTCAAGAAAAAACACATATATGCAAAATATGCATATGCAATATGCAGTCAGATCAAAATATACATGTATACATATGTACAAATTATACATACACTTTGAGTTATGCCCCTAGCTTACACATGGAAAAACTGAGTCCAGTACAATGAATTTACTTGTGCAAGAACTCAAGAGTTCAAATGCCATTCCAAAGGTACCATGTCTTATCTGAAATCAGATAATTTTACTGGCATGTCTTACATGGTGGTGAGGTGGTTCTGAATTCCAGCTTGACCATTTGTAGCTCTGGGAACCTCTACGTCACTGTCTCTCAGTGCTCTCATCTATAAAGTGGGAATGAAAATTGTTCCTCTCATAAATTTATTCAAAGGATCAAATGAGTTTAACAGTTGTAAGCACTTAGAAGGGATCCTGGCATAAAATAAGTGTTCAATATATCTTGACCCTTGGTTGTATGGCCACTAATTTCAGAAAATAATTCTCAGATGGGCACATGTTCTGACTTTCATTGTTTGAGGCCAAGAACAGTTATAACTTCATCCAAACACATCACTATGTGAACTTGTACGAAAGTGAACTTGCTCGCTGCACCAGTAAAAGACAGTTGCAAGGAGGTTGCTTTTATACTGTAAAAAATGTGAGTTTCAGTCTCAAGATACTTTGTATACTGACTGAGGAAATGATATTGTGTAAAGCAAGGTGCTGGCTATTTGATTCACAAATTCTCTTTGTGAAATTGGTTTTCATCGTTTTGGTTGCTCTTTAAGGCACTTACAAACTACATTTCTCTTTTGCTTTTTTTGTTGTTGTTGTTGTTTCCCAGACAGCAAATGAACCAAACTAAAGTTTCCAATGGCAACATTTGCTCCTTTATCACACAACCAGGACCTTAGGGCTGGCAGTGAAAGCTTTATAAGCTGACTAATAGAGGGGAGAAGAGAAATCGAAAGGGTTAGAATGGAGCATTCTGCCTTCATTTCACACCAGGACTCTAAAGGAAGAATGGAACCACAAGAATCCCCCCTTAAACTAGGGGTCAAACAGTTATGCCAATCACATTCATTGTGTTCTGTAAAGCTAGGTTTTGTCCGTGTTCACAAGTGTAGATTTCCCTTATGCTAATCAGCTCATACGATCTAACTGACCGATTTTCTTTCCCTGACAATTACATCGTGATCAGTAGCATCTGTGTTACAGAGAACTGAAACCAATCCAGTACAACCCAAATATCAGGAAACTTCTACTACTATTTTTTACTGCATTTAATCTTCTTCATGCCACTGATGACATTATTCTTGTTGTTCCAGTTCATGTTCTATTTGCTGTTTTGGACAACTCAACCAGAAATCTATAGGAAGATGTTTCAGGTGGGAAGGAATACTGGGATAATCAGACTGTCACCATGCTATTTGTCCTGCTGGACATTGCAGTCTCATATGGTCCCTTTAAATGATATGCATCATTTAAAAAGTTTTCAGAATTCAGTAGAACTAATTAGTTAGAACACACAGCCCAGAAATATGAGTAAACATTTTATGTAGTCCAGTAGGTAAGCAAGTCATGGTATTGCTCGCCAAATTGATTCTCAAAGCAGAAAGTGATCTTGTTGCAAAGGCCTGCAAGGAACACATAAATATAGGGACTTCACGTAACCCAATAGTTCTACAAAGTAAATCGGGTGGTAGTAAACTTTGTGTTTCCTTTTCTTGGAGAACAAGTGAGATGTGTGATAGAAATCATGCTTTCACTGATATTAAGTGACCTGTAGCAGTTTGAGTTAATTTTCCTCTTTTATTACTAACTCTCCAATGGTGGGGGGGGGGGGTTTGCGGGCGTGGGAGGCAGATCCTGACAATTCCTAAAATTTAGTGACATTGTAATGATTTTTATCAGGCTGGAACTGAGGATTAAAACTTAATAAGTGGCATACAAATTTCTTATGAGTTTATGATCTTCCCCTATTTCCTGACAACAGAAAAATGAAAAGTAAATAAAAAAATTTTTAAATAATGAATTACAAATTTCTCATGAATCTCCTGGGGAGGAGGGAGGATGATTCATTCCTTGCCCGTCCTCAATTCTTCCCCATCTTAAAACTGAGTTTTATTTGTCCAGGAGTTTCATGTAGCAAACAATTTCTGCATTTGAGGAAAAAAAGACATTGTCACTGAAGTGTGGAAATGCAGTCTCAATAGGGTCCATGCTCACAAGAGAAGCTCAAATGACTGTGGTTTGTCTCAACTGGGGTCAGCCCAACATCTGCTTTCCCATGTAATCATGCATCTAATTTCCTTGGCTTTGAGGATCATAGTAAATAGAATTTGAAAAAAAAGAAGTGGGTGGAATAATCTGACACTAGTTTTATTTGGACTGAATCCAAATAAAGAGGAACTGTGAAATATTTGGAGCTTTTAAAGTAATCAATAAGATGCAATGACTCTGAAAGATATATAATTTATACAAAAGAGAAAAGTAAATTGTGTATCAACACAAATCCACATTTGGGGCCAAACTCATTTCAGTCCAGATTTTCCAAGAATAATAAAGTAAAATAATCTAATGCCAGATCACCAGTGATGAAAAAGTCAGGATATCTAAATATAGATATTCAAAAACTGACAGATGATTTGACAATTGAGCACGCGGAAAGGCAAATATCAAAAATTTCCTCTTCCAATATGCAGATGTTTAAACAAGGAAATGATTTTTGCAAAACAGCAGCAATTAACCTGGAAACAATTACTCTATAATATTGTTCTGTGTGAATCACATCGCCTAGGTATAGATGGTACAGAAAAATCAAAACAAGGATTTGTCACACTAGGGCTTCTATAAACCCTAGAGCCCATGGCATACTCTCAGAGGTTTATTTGCAAACAAAGCTAGAACATCATAAAAATTTTATACATATATATTTTTTCTGAGTTTTCTGGTTCAACAAGCACTTAATGATCTAATAATGCAATAAAATTGTAATGTCCAATTTGGCATTTGGGTTTGCATTAACTTTGATGCCCCACCCTGCTAATAAGGCTATGGACTGGCTCCCTCTAAGAAGCACAGGGAAAGACTGAAGACACGATGCTTTAGTAAACTACGCTCTTTGCCAAATAAATGTCACATCATTTCAGAACATTCTGCAAAAGACTTCACAGTAGTTTGAAAAGGAGATGGTAGTGAGAAACTTGTGTCACCACCAAACAAACAGCAGTCTGGGCACGTCAAACATCAAACAGCCTGACTACACAGGCGTTACCATAATTGTTTGGCTAGCAATGACTTCGTTTCAACACAAGGTCATCAACTATAATGTAAGATGAATTTAGCGTTTATTGGGCTTAGGGGTTTGCCTCATTTAACGTACAAATTTGTTTGGTTCTTGGGGTTATAAGTAAAAGATATTTATATGTCCATTTACATCTGCATAGATTGAGGTAACAACGTTAAAACTCATTTAAAATGATAATGGGGTCTGATCAAATTGCTTGTACTTTAGAACATTGACCTAAACTGCCCCATTTGATATTAATATTTCCTAACAAGTATATATTCAACAACATTCCCTGGTTCTTTTATATATTATACACACACACACACACTTATATACATATATATATATATATATATATATATATATATATATGATGTACACACACACACACACACACACATGAAGTAGCCAGGTGTAATGGAAAGATTTTAGGAGAATGATTATAGAGTGCAACAAACTGAATATTGTTACTCAATCTTCCACTTTCTAGCTGTGTGACTTCAGAAATGTTACCTAAACTTCATGTCTTTAAATCTCCATTTTTATTACAGTTCTCACAATACCTTATAAGGCTGTTTACGGTGAAGATTCAATAAGATAAAATATGCGACAATGAAACATACCTTAAAACAGGAACCCATCAAAGATTCTTAATATTTTCCTCTATTAATTTCCTTCTTTTTATCTAGGTATTCTTCTTTTTGGAAGCAGAAATAACAGCTTTCACTTCTGATTCATTCAAAAAACCTAGCACAGAGGAACTCCTATCAATAAGGGTAACTACCTTCCATTCCAAGGATTTAAAAATCTACCCTGCATACCCTGTATACATTTTTTTTCATTTTATTTTATTTCTTTTCAGTGTTCCAGAATACATTGTTTATGCACCACACCCTGTGCTCCATGCAATACGTGCCCTCCATAATACACTTTTTTTAAGGTTCTTCATCAATTCAAGGACAGCAATCAAACCCTGGAAGTCTCTAGGTATATTAGTCAGAGTTCTCCAGAGAAGCGGACTATATATATATATATATATATATAGAGAGAGAGAGAGAGAGAGAGAGAGAGAGAGAATTAGCTCAGATGATTACACAGGCTGACAAGCCCCCAGATCTGCCTTCGAAACCTAGAGACTCAGGATAGCAGATGGTGTAGTTCCAGTCTGGGCCTTTAGGCCTAACAACCAGGAAAGCACATGACAACATTCCAGTTCAAATTCTAGCAAGCTCAAGACCTGGAAAGAGCCAATGTTTCAGTTCCAGTCTGAAGACATAAAAACACCAATATCTTATCTCAAGTTAGTCAGGCAAGAGGTGTTGCCTTTTAGCCCACTCACTTTCAGAGTGCAATCTGTTTACTCAGACTACCAATTCAAACATGGACCTCATCTAGAACACCCTCCCAGACCCAACCAGAATCATGCATGGCCAGATATCTGGGCACCACTTGGTCCAGTGGAGTCAGCACATAAAAGTTACCCATTACAGTGGGTCATCAGTCTTGAGCCTTGAAGCATGTTGCCAGTCTTCGCAGTCAAATCATCTGTTGGGGGGCACCTGGGTGGCTTAATGGGCTAAGCTTCTGCCTTCTGCTCAGGACATGATCCCAGAGTCCTGGGATCAAGCCCCGAATCGGGCTCTCTGCTCAGCAGGGAGCCTGCTTCCCCCTCTCTCTCTGCCTGCCTCTCTGCCTACTTGTGATCTTTCTCTCTCTGTCAAATAAATAAGTAAAATCTGAAAAAAAAAAAAGTCATCTGCTGGATCCAGAGAGGTGAGTGTCTCTCTAGTCATCAAAAAAATTAAATTCACTTCAAGCTATAACCTTCCCACTTCTTGATAGAGTCTCAGGAGGCCAGGGAGCCTCATCAACCAGTCAGGTGTCAAGATGAATCCTTTCACCACCTTGTAGCTAGCTGTGCCCATTATATCCACCATCCTTTTATCTTTTCTCCTAACTGAAAATGTAAGACTCTTTTTTTTTTTTCATCTGTCCCTTCCCTTCCCTTCCTTAATTCTGCTCACTAACTTCCTACAGAATTCACTGTAACCACTCGTCCATATCTACCAGGTTTCTCCCTACTCCACTGGCCATACATTTGCCAGGTTCAACTTCCTCTGTCCAAATGAGAAATCAGAGGCAGTACTATCTTGACTTTCTTCTTATCACACCACTTTTTCACAGTTTTCCTGACTCATCCCATTCACGGTCATGTCTTTCTTTGTGGTCAATACTCCAAAGCTTCTCGAAGTTGTATACCCAGCCCAGGCTTTTCCTCTGTGACTCACAACGTATACAGAACCCTTCAAGGACTATCTCCAGTTCAGTCTCTCTTGTGGTAGCCGGACACATCACATAGCAAACCCAACTGCTTCTCTCCTTAGACCTAACCAACAAACACCCCATTTCCCTTGTTTTCTAGATGCAGCGGAAGAAAACTGCCCAGCTTTATTATTTTTAAATTAAAAGGAAAAAAATCTGGATTTTGCACTGATTTCATGGCATTTCCCCTGTGGTAAATGGGCGCAGGGAGAAAAGCGAACAGCAGATCTATCCCTGAGTGACGGGGGTTGCTAAATGGTGGCGTGGCTGCCCTCAGCACTGTGGTTTCATCCTTATTTCTTCCTGTCTGTTTCATCTGTGCTTTATCATCCCAGAAACAAGGCAGGAAACATGGCACTAAGGAGCAATTCGAGATGAGATGCCTTGGGTCCATATTCACTATGGTTTCATTAAGTGATCAGCAGATTGTTGAAATGGAGTTGACAATATTACCCATTAGTTTAAATTTCGATATTTAAGGTCAGAGATCGGTAAACCCTAACATTCAATGCTATCTCTCTATCTGTACAAATGCCAATGACTTACAACACCAAAGCCAAAATTACAGATTATAAAAAATTGTAATTTATGGTATTGGGGCCTATTGAATAACATTGCAAAATCCAGACATGTTTAGAAAGGTCATTTCTCTTCCTATTTGTTTTGCTTCTTTATTAGAATGTGCTAACTTCTACCCAAGGAGTTACCATCTGACAATTTGCTTCCTCAATTTATGGTTCATGGAGACCGCATCAGATTTATTTGGGGTATGTGGCAGATGGTTCAGATTAGTTTACTCATTGCAGACTAGAAGTTAGAACAACTTTCTCCAGGCTCCCTTTCCTCTGGTTTCTATGTAGGTTCTGTCTTTTGCAAACAGATATACCCCTGAGAGTTTGTAAGGAGTCAAGGTCATGAAGCAAAGGATCGGTTTCTGCTGCTCTCCCTATTCCTGCTACATGTAGGATTGTGGTTATGGTCAGATGTTCCTGGAGTAGCTGTAGGAGATCCTTGTGCCCCTGTCAGAGTATTTTGGTACAATAGGTGGGTCTGTACCATCTACCCTACTGGTATGTACTAGGGCACAGACTGCCTAATTCCCTTACGTCCTGATCAAGGTAGGCAAAGTAGTGTCCGTTATGACCCATTTCTGTGGTCATTTTGGAAGTCAAGATGGAAGTCAAACCTGGAATCTGGGATGCCAACTCTCCCAATAATTTTGTAAACATCCGATTGCTTCTTTTGTATCTCTGTCTTCTGAAAGTAAGTACAGTGGTTTTGTCATCTGTAACCTAATGGACAAAGAATGTTTTCTGTTACCCCCGGAATCTTCATTTTCAACTATCTTCCTAGGACATCAGGTGCACAGTGAAATTTGAGAACCTCTGTTGGGTGAAACAATTGGGGGGGGGCATAAATCTATAAAAGGATCACCACTATGAATTAAGAAGCCAGGCAATGAGGTTCATTTTAAATTAACTTCTATTAAACAGTCTCTTATTATCTGCCTTGCCCAGAGCCCTACTTCTGGTAAGTTCTTTATGAACAGATCATCATGTTGCATGCCCTTTGACCTCAGAATTTAGTTACATCACAGACTCAAAGGCAGTCATTTATATAGACCAGTGCATAATGGAATCTGGAACAAGAGGTCTGCCCAGGAGACACACTTTGTGTTGAACAGTCATGGTCTAATATAGTAACATCCTCTCCCATAGGAAATTTGAAAGTGAGACAAGAAGCAGACTGAATACATGTATAGAAGGAGAGAGTCCACAGAAACAAGGCAGTGGTATCGCTGAAGCCTTTGAAGTCATGACTAAAAAGAAAAATGAGTCTGTAGCAACAGTAGGAGCAGCAATAAATGCAGAGACAGAAACAGCTGAAATACTACAAAGCAGAAAATAAAGACAAAGAGCAAAAAATACCAGATATATGGTGAGAAAGCCCGTTAATGCCTATTGCTACAAAAGTGCTTTGTTCTGTACCATGGTCTAGATTCTGAGACTTAGCTGTGCTACATGGTAGGAGATTTCTAGTTTGGGATTTTTTTTTTAAAGATTTTATTTATTTGACTGAGAGAGGGAGAGCAAGAGAGGGAACATGAGCGGGGTGGGGTGTGAGGAGTGATGTGGGAGAGAGGGTAGCAGGCTTCCTGCTGACCATGGAGCCTGATGCAGGGCTCTCCAACCCTGGGATCATAACCTGAGCTGAAGGCAGGCGCTAAACGACTGAGCCACCCAGGCGCCCTCTAGCTTGGGATTTTTTTATTAACTGCCGTGGATGCCATGTCCCCTGCTTCAAGACTCATTCCTGCAGTTGAGGAACTTATCAACTATTTACACCTCTCCTCAGAGTACTTCTCCAACATTGGTCTCAGCTGAAGAAAACCACCACATCCAAGGTCGTATCCCTTTTCTGGAAACGATCCCCATCTAATGACTACTCCATGCAGCAGGTGAAGGCCCAGCTCTCCTTATCTTTTTGTTGTACATCTCCACAGACTCATCCCAGCTCCCGTGGGTCTGGCTGAAGCCCTTCTTAGGATAGTGCTGACCCTCAGCTTCCTCCTTTGCCCATTCCTGTTGCCTTCACTCTCTCCCAATTGTTGATCCAAAGAGCACATCCCAAAAAACGCCCACATGCACATTTCTATCTCAGCGTCTATTTTTCAGAGAACTCCACTACTAGATTTCTTCCCGTGTGATGTCCAACTAAAATAATCTAAGTTAGCATATCTCTAAGCTTTCAAATTAAAAAAACCCTCCAAAAAACTATATTTAAACAAAAATTAATTTTAAGATTCAATAAGTATGTTAAGTACTTAAATTGCTACAACCTGACTGATTTCCTTACAGTGTACTGGGATGAGTTGCTGCTGTTTTCAGTTTCCATAATGACTTCCCTAGAAAAATGTTTCTTTCTCTTATAAATATGTTTATTGTTGTATCTAAGTTTCCCTAATTAAATCAGCCCTAAAATTGACTAAAATAAAGCAGATCAGTCCTAACTTCTTATCTTAAAATAAATCTCAGATTCTAAAAGAAGCCAAGAATTTTCATATTAAATACTTCTCTGTTTTACCAAGTAGAACTAGGAATATGCTCAAAAAAGACTTTATCATACTTTACCTTCCTCACATATTAAAAAATTGATATCATGTCAGAATCTGTGAAGAAAGTTCCAACAGTTGTTTGTCTCTTTTTCTGAGTATAAATATAGAGGAAAGCAAGCATGAAACCAGCATTCAACATAACAACTGAACAACAGCAAATGCACTTTTAATAGATATTTCCTAATACTGACCTAAGTTTGTTCAAAAGCCAAGAAAATAATGTATCTAGTACAGACTCATCTACAAGTATGACTACTCATTGAGCAAAATATGAATTGGAACAGCTGGAAAAAATCAATCAGATTTGAATTAAGGATCCTGCAAAGTAAAATGTGAATTTAGGTTGCATATTGTGCCAATAAATCTGGAATATTCTTTATCTGGATTGAGTGTTCTTCAAAGCCATAGGAAATACTAGTACTCTCTTTAGGAACCCCCTATCATAAGAAATTCAAGTAGGACATTTGGTGATATGTACGCAAGATTTAACTGCAGAGACCAGGGATAGAAATACTCAAATCCTTACTTTTACCTCTACCTGATTAAGTTTCAAATACGTGCATGAGCTTTCAAATATAGCTAACTCTAAAAAAAAAGCTTATTTCACTTAATCATAAACATAACCTGATTTATGCACATGGTTGCATTAAAAATATCAGTATTTCACTAGCCAAAAGCAATTGAAAAAACCTGAGTATTTATACTGTGCCCAATAGAGTGATATGAAGTTACCCCCAAGTCCTCCTTTCCAGGATTTCCACTTCACGATATTGCTCCTTGTCTTCTTCTGCCTTTTCCCTTCCCTCATTCTAAGCCATCAACCCACCCACCCCCATAACTCTGCAGCCATTTGCTGTCTTATCTACTTCCATCTTGCACTCTCTGGCTTAGTTCATTAGGCATTTACACTCCCTGTCCTCTTTCTACTCTGTCCTCTTCAAGCCTTTTCCTTTGTATCCTCTTGCTCATCATTTCTTCACCTTTATCTTTGTCTTCATCTTTTGTTTCTTTTTTCACCTTTACCAGTTACCTGGATTCTGTAGGTGAAAAAATGTGGAAGCCAGGAAGCAATACATGTTTGTCCACAGAAGTGTCAGTCAGTGACTATTGATTTCACAGATGTCCTCTTAGCATCATTTCTTTGACCCTGGTCACATCCAACAACAAATGAATTGAGAATCTGTTTACACTCAAATTCAGAGACATTAAGTAAACAAAAATACTTAAACTTTCTTTAGCTCTGTTCTCAACCATAAAATGGGAATAAGGTGACCAAGATAACACAATTTACAAAGCCACGTGCTAAAATGTGATCGTATGTGTCAATAAGCCATGAAAAGTATACACTGAAAATACTACTTACGTGATGAAACTTTTATCAAAAATTATATGGGAAATGATCTGTCACTCTGTTGTTGTTGTTTCTTCTGGTGAGAATCCGATGGTAGAGCTATAGTAAATGACACCTCCCTCCTGTTCTCAGTCCAATCTCAGTAGAGTCTTCTCTGAGCCTAACGGTGACCATGACACTGGATTCAATCACAGCAGCACTTCTACTTAGCCAACTTTAGGCATGGACAAATCAACAAACTTAAACCATGGAAGTCAAGAACTATTTCGCGAAAGTAACACTAACTGTTCTAATAATTATGTTTTAAATAAAAATTATTTCTTAAACAGGTGAGGGATGAGGAGGGTACTATATTTCATACATTCAGAAAAATGGGCCAGTGCAAGCACTGTATCATCCAATATGTTTTTCAATATAACTCTTAGGGCAATATCCATAGGCAACAAAAGAATGGGAAGGATCATATGGGAGATTTCCATGAGCTAGACCTAGAAGTAGCATATATCACCTCTGTCCACAATCCACTGGCTAGACTCTGCTCAAATGCTCTTTTTCTCAGAAACTGTTGACCTGGAAATACTTATCCACAACTGCATTACACAACGGAAGAAGAGAATGCTCCTTGAGTGAAAAATATTTGCTATTTTAGCCACAACAATTGGTGAAGAAAAATTCTATTTTTCTACCTAAATGGGACCTACGTACATGGAGGTCTAAACTGCTAGAAGGAATTCCTTTTTGTATGGATCTGAAAAAGAAAGAAAACAGAAGAAAGACTTGCTGGAGAGGTGGGGAAAAAATTCCTTATCATACTATTGGGGTCCTGGATCAAATAATCCTACATTTGAAAAGACTTTCCCTTTTTTTGGTCTAAGAATGTTTGATCTGGGATTTCTATCAAGAGTTAGTTGAGAGTTATGACTATTATAAACCAATGGTTAAAACCACTGACTGTTCAAATCCTAATCCTGTCTCTGACACTTACTGGCTGTGTGAGTGTTGTATAAGCTGTTAATCATTTTGAGCCCTTCTTCCTCATCTTGAGGATGTGAATGCAAAAGTGCCTTAGGATTCACTGTGAGGGTTTTTGCACGAGGTTATATGCATCAAGTTCTCAGGAGGGTGTTCAAAACATAGTTAACAAGTAAGTATGCAATAAATATTAGCTATATTTATTATTATAACAATTATTATTTCTATTCATTCTAAAGTACATGACTCAGCTTTTCTTATTTCTTCTATAGTCTATAGAGGGATAAAAAAAACACACTAGAGTTAGGAATTCCAAAAGCAAATAAAACTAAGAAAGCCAATATTAAATTATACCATTTTCCTCTTTTTAGTACCATATGCTCTCCAGCTACCTTTTTACCTCTTCCTGTTTCATGTCTCCTATATCTATTTTAGCTGTCTACTTACCTCTCACACTTACTCCATTATTGGCCTATCCTGACCAAGGAGCTCAGCCCTACATTCCCATACCCCTAAAGAATTTTCTAAGGATGCTTCACTAAAATTCACAGTTGCTCTCACTGGGTCTCACAATCATTTTCATCTATATAATAAAGAGTTATATTAGAAGATGGAGAATACCTTATGGGACTAATTTAGTCCATAATTTCATAATATTTTAGCAAACATTTATGAATCAATTACTAAAAATCATTCACAAGACCTGGGATCTATGACATAACAAAGGAAGACAGAATTTCTTGTCCTGAGGGACCCACATTCAAAGAAAAGGAATCAAAGAATTAAAAAAGAAAAACATCATTTGTAGATGTAACCATGGAGTCTAGGGCCTTGTGAAAATGCCAGGAAGGGCTGTGGCTTTTCTTGGTTAAGTGACTAGGAAGGATCTTCAAGAATTGCTTCCTGAGAAGTTGGAACCTGACCTGATTCATAACTAGGAAAACAAGGAGATAACAAGACAAAGATAGAGCAGAGAGGGAGGTGGTTTGGCCACATTGGATAGTATAAGTGACATCTTAGTGGAAAAAATGATATAGTTGGGAAGAAAATTTCAAGGCACTCAAACTTTCTGACATGTGCAGGACCAGACAAGAAGGGTGGATGTGAGAGTCACACAAGAAAGCAAGATTAAAGTTAGGAGTGCTAAAAACTGTTCAGATGATTAAGCACAGGAGCCATCAGGGGCAGAAAAGCCAAGAAAATGTGATCATGAAGGATATGAAGAGCCTGAACAACTGGCAGCTAACCTCGTAACAGACCTCAAAATGTAGCTATTTAAATCTCCCTTTCTCATGCTATACCCACATGTAACTATTTAAATTTATCTTTCCTGAGAAATCTTAGCTTCTGGCCAAGATGGAATAAGGCCTGGATTTGCCCTTCAGCCAAAAGGACTTGATAACAGACTGAATAGATGGAACAAAGTTCTGAGGACGCTGGACATCTAGCACTAAGAAATCTCTGAGAGACAGAAAATAAATGAGAGGATCCCGAAGATTGCTAAGGTTTGCTGTATGGAGAAAGATGGCAGCCTGAGGCAGGAGGAAAAAGGCCTGCCTGCAGGCCTTCATGATTTAGGAGATGGAGCTCAGAGTGGAGGGACAGCAGGGTGACCTGAGTTCCCACAGCAGAGTACTGGCAAAGGAAAAGCTGCGCAGAGAGAGAACTTAGAACACATAGAGAGAAGTTCCTTTGAGTTGTCAGTAGAGTCCTGATCAACACCTACGTGACAGGAACTTATGTGAGGCTGGCAAAGAAACACCCACAAGGATAAGAGGGAACGGTGCCTGAGGCGCACTGGTTTGGGAATATGCCTATTACCAACAGGAAGACTCTGAAACCTCTAATTCATGGGCTATTGGACAAGAACTCAGAGTCTCACTTCCCTAGTAGGAAATAGTTAACCATGGGGCAAACACTATTCTAGCCCTACCTGGTGGAAACTAAACTGAGATCTGAAAGAATCTACTATTTGTAAGTGATCTATGAGCATCTGCACAGAAAAGATTTAACATACCAGACCTGACTGCTATCTTTTAAAAGACCTGCACACAAGATTGACATTGGCTGGTATCTAGGAATTTTGGGTTGGGGAGGGTTCCAACCATCAATAGATAGAGTGACCTGCTGTGTCTAAACTGACTGAACAAACAATATGATTTATACCAAACATCTTCTGTCTTTCTGTGACTCTGGAATTGGCATACTTGACACACTGGGGTGCTTCCCCAGTTGGCATTATTTCATACATGTTGTCACAACTCTTTGCTGGAGGTTTAAAGTGTATCCCATTTGATTCCACTCTGGAAGGACCCTTGGAAGCTTGGGCCTGATTTCCCTCAGACTTTGTCCCATGTGCCTTTAGTCTTTGCTGATTTTTTTTCTTAATCCTTTCTCCATAGTATATCAGTCTTGGGCGTGACTCTGTGCTGAGACCCTGTGTCTTCCTAGACAATCATTGAAACCAGGCCTGCTCTTAAGGACCCCTGACATAGCATCTAAAGAAAAAACTCAAGGATATCTATAGAATTTAAAATATCCAGAGTCTAATAGGCTAAAATTCAAACTGACTGCCATATAATAATAACCTAGCAGACATGCAACAAAGCAGAAAAGGCTAAGGTCTAAAGAGGAGGGAAAAAAGCATTTAAAAATCACCCAGAACTAATAGATGTTAGAATCAGAGGATAGGGGAATTAAGACAACTACTGTAAATGTATTCCATATACTGAAGTATAATAAATATATTAAAATTTATATTTATAAAAGACTAAGACAAATATTTTGAAAATGATGCATAAATGTCTGAGATAAAATATCACTGCATAGAATTAAGAGATTAAAAAACTGCAGGAAAAAAACATGAGCAGTAGCACAACTTTAAGCAAATATATGTACATGGAGTGCTTGGAAGAAAGAGAAAGGAGGAAAGAGATAAACATTATAAGAAATAATGACTCCAAATTTTTCAAACCTAATAAAAACTATACACCATAGATCCAGGACTCTCAGCAAACTTCAAGAAATATGAAGAAAACTACACAGAGGTATATTATCAAATTGCACAAAACATGTAATAAAGGGAAAATCTTAAAAGGGAAAATCCAGAAGGAAAAGACACATTATAGAGGAATAAAGATAAGAAATTCTACTGGTTTCCTATCAGAAATAACGTAAATGAGAAGATAATGGAGCAACAAAATCAAAGTACATTAAAAAAACCCCGTCAATCCAGAATTTTATGTTTATGTAAATTTTCCTCAAAAATTGATAGCAATAAAAGCCTTTGAGACATATAAAAATTGAAAGAATTTATCACCAGATTCATACTAAAAGAAATGTTAAAGGATGTTCTTCAGGCACAAGAGAAATGATACCAGATAAAAAACAGTTGCCAAAAACAGTTGAAGATAATAGGAAATGGTAATAACCTGAGTAAATATAAGACAATTTCTCATCTACCTTACTTTAAAACTTTAAAATATAACGGACTGTTGGTGGGAATGCAAGCTGGTGCAAATACTCTGGAAAACAGTACGGAAGTTCCTCAAAAAGTTGAAAATAGAACTATCTTATGACCCAGCAATTGCACTACTATGTATTTGCCCCAAAGATACAAATGTAGTGATCCAAAGGGGCACCTGAACCCCAATGTTCCTGCAGCAATGTCCAGAATAGACAAACTCTGGAAAGAGCCCAGATGTCCAACAACAGGTGAATGGGTAAAGAAGATATGATGTGTGTGTGTGTGTGTGTGTGTGTGTGTGTATACACACACACGCGTGCACGTGCATATATGTGTATATACATGTATGTGTGCATATAAATACATGCACACATACTGGAATATTACCCAGCCATCAAAAAATGAAGTCTTTCCATTTGCAACAACATAGATAGAACTAGAGGGTATTATACTAAGCAAAATAAGCAGAGAAAGACAATTATCATATAATCTCACTTATATGTGGAATTTAAGAAACAGAACAGAGGATCATAGGGGAAAGAAAGGAAAAATAAAATAAGACTAAATCAGAGACAGAGACAAACCACAGAAGACTCTTAATCATAGGAAACAAACTGAGGGTTGCTGGAAGGGAGGGTGGGTGGTGGGGGATGGGGTAATTGGGTGATAGCTATTAAGGAGGCCATGTGATGTAATGAGCACTGGGTATTATAAAAGACTGATGAATCACTAAACTCTACCTCTGAAACTAATAAAACACTATATGTTAATTAAATTTAAATAAAAATAAAATAAAATACAATCAACTGTTCTAACAAAAATAGTAACAGTGTAGTGTTATGGTTTATAACATAAATAGTAATAAAATATATGGCAACAATAACACAAGACCAATAAGTAAGAAATGGAAAAATGTTTTTATAATATTTTGTTACTTTACATATAATTTTATAATATTAACACTTTAAATTAGACTTTAATAAGTTAAGGTGTATACCATAAGCCATAAAAAAACAGTAAAATAACAAAGAATTATAAGTTAATATATTAGGAAAAGAGATAAAATCCTAAACGTACTGAATGAACAAAAAATGGCATAAAAATGAACAATAACATATGGACAAATGGAAAACAAGTAGCAATTTAGATTTAAACCCAATCACATCAGTAACCACACTAAATATAAATAAACAAAATAATCCAATCAAAGGACAGAATGATATGAGATTTAAAAAAAAAAGGCAAGGTCCAATTGCAAGTTGTTTGTCAAAAGCCTACTCTAAATACAAAGACACAGATAAGTCAAAGTGAAAGGATAGGAAAAAGATATACCATAGTAGAACTAATCAAAAGGAAGCTGGGCTCTCCATGTGGATATTAAACAAGTAGATTTCAGAGAAAATACTATTAAAAGGGAGAAAGAAAGCATGTCGTAATGATAAAGATGTTAATTAATCCAGAGGATTTAGCATTCCAAATGCTTATGCACAGAATAACAGCTTCAAAATGGATGACACAAAAACTACTAGTACTGAAAGGAGAAATGAAAGGACAAGTTGCAGAAAAATCTGCAAATATAGTAAAATATTTAGGTATCCCTTCTTCAATACTAGGAGAAAAATTAGGCCAAAAATCAGCAAGGATAAAAGAGATCTGAACAACATCAATCAACTTGACTTAATTGACATTTATAGAATATTCACTCAAGAATAACAGAGAAATACATTCTTTTCAAGCACAGAGAGAACATTTGCAACATAGATGATATCTTAAGCCATAAAATAAGAATCATAAATTTAAGAAAATTTCCAGTCTTACAAAATATATTCTCTTGCAACACTACAATTAAATTAGAAGTCAATAATAGACCTTTGGAAAAGCCTCAAAATATCTGGAAACTAAATAACACAATTATAGATAACCCATTGGTCAAAGAGAAATCAAAAGATAAATTAGAAAGAATTTTGAAATGAATCAAAATGAAAACACAAGATATGCTACTAAAACAGTAGGGTGATTTTACAGTCTCAAATCAGTGGCCTCAGCTTTCACCCTAAAAAAACCTAGAAAAAGGTGAGCCAAAAAGTGAGCAGAAGAAATAAAAATAAATACCAATGTATACTTATTGATTTCATTACAACATCTTTCCTTTAATAAAATTTTTGATCTGATTTTAAAAGTAACAGATGTCAAACCTAAAACTGCCCCCAAACCAACAATGTATTGAAAAAAATCTACCATTATTGGTAATCTATGCTATAGAAATTAATTTAGTGGGGCGCCTGGGTGGCTCAGTGGGTTAAAGCCGCTACCTTCGGCTTGGGTCATGATCCCAGGGTCGTGGGATCGATCCCCGCATCGGGCTCTCCACTCTGCGGACAGCCTGCTTCCTCCTCTCTCTCTCTGCCTCTCTGCCTGCTTGTGATCTCTGTCTATCAAATAAATAAATAAAATCTTTAAAAAAGAAAGAAATTAATTTAGTGGATAAAACTATTATACAAAGAAGTTTATTACCATGTTATTTATAAAATAGCAAAACTTGGATACTGACTATCTATATGATGGGAGAATGATTAAATAATCTTTGTGTATCAACTCAATGGGATGTGATGCAGCCATTACAAATCATGACTGGAAGTCTGGTTCTTGTAATTCTTATAAATAACCATGATTACAATTAGTTCAACACAACACTATACAAAAAAATGATTACAAAGCCTTCAAATGTTCTATCCTTCCCATCTAGCCTCCACAACTTTGCCCCCACACACCCTGTAGCTTGGCATAAATGAAACTATGTACAAACACAACTGAGTGTGCATGTTCAGATACTGGTAAGCACTGAAATCAAAAAGCCACACGGTGAGATTTAGGACTTTCTCCTTAATTTGTAAATTCCTATTATTGTTTGAATAAATAATTTAAGTTTAAATGATGAGCAGTACTACACTTTTCCCAGTTCAGCAGGGGTTGAAGAGACTTGACTGATCACTATTGAGCAGTGATCATGACAGTGCCTACACTATGGCAGAAAAATCTGGGACTTGAGATATTTATCCAGATAATCCCACATCCTGACGACCATCCCTTCTCAACCTTCCAAATAATCACTTTATAAATATCATATATAATTGAAACAGATTTTTCCCCTTTGATAATCGTCTCAACTCTCAATTCATTTTGCTGTTTAAAAATCTGTGCCCGTAATGTTCCTGAAACTTTTTTTTAAGATTTTATTTATTTATTTGACAGACAGAGATCACAAGTAGGCAGAGAGGCAGGCAGAGAGAGAAGAAGGGAAGCATGCTCCCAGCTGAGCAGAAAGCCCGATGCGGGGCTCGATCCCAGGACCCTGAGATCATGACCTGAGCCGAAGGCAGAGGCTTTAACCCACTGAGCCACCCAGGCACCCCTGAAAGTCTTCATTTCTAACAGGCTCTGAGGTGACAGGAATGTTTCTGGTCCAAAGACTATACCTAAGTAACAAGTCACATGGCACTGGAGTAATTTACTTCTCTGGCGAATCTAAATCATTCATATATTTAGATACAAGTGTATCTTAGATAGAGATATTTTAATTGCTTTGTTAGTTTTGGTAATCAACATCAAGCCAGTTTGGGAAAGCTACTTATTGTTTCTAAATTCTTTCTAAGGAAGGAAGGAAAGGAGGGGGAAGAAAGAAAGAAAAAAGAATAAAAAAGGAAGGACAGAAGGATAGAAAGAAGAATGAAAAAGGGAGAGAGGGAAAGAGAAAGAAAATGTTGAATAAGTTGACACTTGGTAGAAGTCTGACTTGAACAATGATAAAAGCAAAATCTGCTTACAAATGCTCAAAAAACATCAATAAACTCCAGTCTCTCTTGCTGATGGAAAAAAAGTAATAAATGTTCATGTTTCAAATTGGGAAACTGAAAAGTCAGGAGAAAGTAAATCCTTGTAATACAATCAATAAGACATGACATTTGGATATATATTTTTTCTTAAGAGTTTATACATGTATAAATTATGTAAATGTCTTTTAATATGAAAAGATACATAAAAACTGTGTATCATTATTATTTTTGTAGAACTGCAATCAACATACAATATTTGTATCATAACCTTTTCTTTTATAACAGCATATATGTTCCCTGATATCCAACATTGTGTCTTTGATGTTTCATATTATTCTAACAGGAAAAATTCACATTGTTCAGCATATATTGTATTCTAGAAAGTACACTAAGAACTTTATACATATTATATCATTAATCCTTATAGCAAGAAAGGTGAAAGCTACTGTTTAATTGATAAAATATTATAATTGTTTAGTATTATTATTATTATATAATTTCAGGAATTTGACAATTAAGTTTTAATTAAGAGGTTTTCATTTCTGGTAACATCAGTTCAATACACTGAACAAAACACAAAAATTCTGGATTAAATATTTTAAAATATGGAGGTGTCATTCTGAGGCCAGAAAAAAAGAAGACCTCCAGAAATGTAGACAAAAGCAGAAGGACTTGTTTATCTTTACGCCATCTATAAATCTGTGGTGACAGAGCTTAAGTTTCAATGGTCATGATTATGGGGAAGAGGAAATAAAGTCAGACTGGAGAACTTCACATGAAGCTAGGACTCAAAATGGTTACGTTCCTACTTTAAAAAAGTTGAAGTAAGAAAAACCCCACCTCACAAAGGCAGATGTCAGAAAAAAATTATATGAGCCCTGGGTCTGGGTAAAGGAGAAAAGTCTCATTTGAGACTTCAGGAGAGTAGACGGCACCCTGATGGATTTGGAAATGTTTTACAATGATTACTCAGATCTGTTGAACTAAGAGACTATAAGTGAAAATTTAAATTTAATTTAAACTTAATTTAAAGCGTCCCAGGCACCTAGCAGAAGGAAATAAAATTCCTCTATGGAGTACTACATTCTCAAAGCCAGATTTTAAAAGATTTCCACAGATAAGTTTCCTATGAACATGAGTTCAAGTAAATTTCAAACACCTCAAAAATTCAAAATTTCAAAAACTCAATTTTTTTTTCAAAATTGTTAAGAAAACAAGGCTTTAGAAAGTATCAGAAATAATAATGAATGCAAAATCAGGCCTCAATAATATAAGATATTGGATTACCGGGTACCATAAAATATCAGACTTACATATATCACAACATATAAACAAGTTAAAGTAACAGACACATAGAGACTATCAAGAATGGCTAGGAAGACTTGAAAAGAACTAAATAGAATTTCCAAAACTGAAAATATAATTAACATTAACAATTCTATGTGACTTTTAAATGACAAACTATATACACATGAACATATAATTAGTAGTTTGAAAGATAAATCTGAAGAAATTACATGGAAGGAAGGAGTTAAAAAAATGGCATACCTGAATGTAAGTCAAGAAAGTTAGAAGTTTAAGTAGAAAAGTCTAACTTAGAATCAAATTACAATTCCAAAAAGTTATTTGAAAAAAACAGAGAGAGAAAGACATTCCTCAAAAGATGATGACTTGGAAATTACTAAAAAAAAAAAAAGAAAGAAAAAGCCCTCCTCACCTCTTTGGGAGGCACGTTAGTCCCCAAATACAATAAATACAAATAAGTCCATACTTAAACACATTGTATTCAAGCTACAAAGCATCAAAGACAAATAAAGGTTACTAAAAGCATCCAGAGAGAAAGATGAAATGGTTAGCGAAAAAACTGGCTTGAAGTACCTTACCAGGGGCACCTGGGTAACTCAGTTAAGCGTCTGCCTTTGGTTCAGGTCATGATCTTAGGGTCCATTATGTTCCCTCTCTCACTGTCAAAAAAATAAATTAAATCTTAAAAAATAAATAGATAAAAAGTAAACTACCTTTCCTTTGCAACAGTGGATGTTAGAGGGCAGCGCATTGGGGCGCCTGAGTGGCTCAGTGGGTTGAAGCCTCTGCCTTCAGCCCAGGTCATGATCTCAGGGTCCTCAGATCGAGCCCCGCATAGAGCTCTCCGCATAGCAGGAAGCAGCTCCCCCACCCCCTGCCTCTCTGCCTACTTCTGATCTCTCCCTCTGTGTCCAGTAAATATATAAAATCTTAAAAAAAAAAAAAAGTCAGTGCATCAAATTGCTAAGAAAAAGTTACTGAGAGAAGAATTACACACTAAGCAAAACTATTTTTTCCCCAAGAAGAAAGTCAAATAAAGATATTTTAAGGTTAACACAAAGTAAATGCTGGTTCCCAACCTTAGGAGCTCCTGGTGAAATCTGCCAGGGGTTGCGCCCCTGAGTGGGCAAGGGGAGACAGGGCAGCGCAGACGCGGGCCTCCCCAGGCTGGTAGGCGCCACTTTCGGCAAGCAGGTGAACTTACTTAGGACTGGTCTCCCGCAGCAGCAAAAGGAGCAGATCCCTGAACCGGCCTCCAGAATCTTCCAAGTTTATACAGAGACCGAGGGCCACCCGAGTGGTGGCAACAACACAGGGCTGCATCCTCAAAAACCCTGCTAGTGTGATAACGGGGGGGGCGGGCTTTCTAGGGACCGGGGAGGGGTCAGGAGCCTCCCCGAGCCTGGAGCCTGCTCACGGATCAGCTGGAGGTCATGTTCCCAGGATGACCTCCCGGGACACTCCCGCCCTGGCAACCACCTGATGCAGTCGTATGGCCCCGCCTTCCACGCAGTGCCCTGAGTAGTGGGTCAGGGGCTTCATTAGCCCGAAGGCGGCTCATTTGGCAAGGTCTCTGAGGCAACCGGGATAATACCGATACATGCCAAAGAAAACACAGATCAAGACAATGTGTTCCGAAATAAGTAACAATTTTTTTCCCCCATCAAGAACCTTATGATCGAAATCATTGATTAGTAAATTTCCAAGGCTGGCGGTCAGAGCATTCAGGGCATTTCCTTGTATCTTCATGTGATTTAATAAAGATGATACATTAGACTCATCAGGTATGAAGACACCATATTCTGTTTGGATAATAGCACAGGTGACTTCTTGGGAGGCAGTAGTAATGGCCCAGGCTATTGGATTTTGGGGGACAAACTTTTTCATTACAGACATTTCCATGTCTAGTAAGGACAAGCTTTGTTAGCTATCATTTACCTTTTGCCGGGGGAATTTCCTCTTTGGAGGGTACTTTGTAGCCAAAGGCTGCATTTCCCCGGTTTGCAATTTACAGGACAATAAAGCCTTTCCTTGCCTCTGACTAAATCCTTGCATTCCAGGATGGTTTTTTGTTGACAGACTGTATTAAAGCCTAGGATAGAAGCTTAGTCCACCTAGCCATGATGGTTTTCCTTGTTAGTAATTTAATCTCTTGCTTCAATATTCCATTCTTCCTTTCTACCTATCCTGCTGCTTTCGGGTCATGGGGGAGATAGACCTTCCTTTCAGTGTCATGTTCTTTTGCCCAGTCTTGCACATCAGAACATCCAAAATGTGACTCCAGCCATGGTCTGTTCCATAAGAGTATTCATACATGGTACTCAGTTTCTCTAATCCCGTAATGGTGGCAGCCTGGTTTGCGAGACAATATGGTTAGGCCAGATGTGGTGTCCACACAAGCCAAGGCATTATTTTGAGCCACCACGTGAAGGGAGGGGGCCAATATAATCAACTTGCCAACCCCTCACCAGTTGGGAACTCTGGTGGCTGTCCCTGGACTCCTTTGGGAGTTGCCTTGGGTGTTTAGAACACACATGACCTGTTATAACTGTGTTAAACAAATCCCTGTATTTTGGGATTTGTTTATGGGAACACTGACATCTTGGGCAATACGCCATCCCACATGAGTGCTCTGGTGGCCACTTTCCTAGGCACTCAATCTCTTACATCTACTGAGGGGTCAGTTGCTAGGGAGGGCTCATACCCAGGCTAGGCTGTCAGCTTCCTGATTGGCAAGGGTTATCAGTACTTCATGAGCTGAGATGTGGAAAACAGTGAGGACTGCCTCAGGCTCTTGCAGATGAAGCCAAATGCCTTTCCACATATCCTGACCCTGAAGAGGCTAATTCATGATCATCCACTCCTTGGCTTCCCATTGTCAAAGCCATAGGGCTAATCTCTTGAGAACAGCTCGACTGACTGTGCAAAGGGTTGATGGCCAGAATTCATGAGTAGTCACCGGCCAAACTGCTCTGAGTTCAGCCCACTGACTGCTGTGGTTTATTCCTGTTTCCATCCAGATGGTGTCAGTGTTGAGCTGAATAGTGACTGAAATCCTTGTGGATCGGTTGCCCCTACTAGACCCATCTGCATACCAGTACCAGTAGGAATTTCCCTCACTTCCTCTCCATAGACAACAGGAATAAGGGAAGGGGTATTTAGAGGATCTATGTACTCTACAAAGCCTAGTAGCACCCACATTTCTGTGTGTGTGTGCACAGGTGTGCACATGTGTACACATGTTTACACTATTGATGTTTCTTTGGAGAACCCTAATTTAAACTGAGAGGTAGGGAGAGGGGTTCATGGTTGTAGCTATTAAAAGATAGCATGAGGGATCCTTGTGATTAAAGTATTCTGTATCTTGACTATGGTAATGTTCATGCGAATCTATATGTGTGATAACATTGTATA
This sequence comes from Taxidea taxus jeffersonii, assembly GCA_003697995.1. NCBI lineage: Eukaryota > Metazoa > Chordata > Mammalia > Carnivora > Mustelidae > Taxidea > Taxidea taxus. The sequence continues at coordinate 68,023 of ML103770.1, read as the reverse complement.
GAACTAAACACACAGATGCACACACAAATGAGTGTCTGTAAATCTAGTGAAATCTGAATAAAGTTGATAGATGATATCATTGTCTACTTCCTGGTTTTAATGCTGTCCTATATTTATCTTTAGGGAAAAATGTTCTCCTTAGGGAAAATGGGTGAAAGGTACACGGGATGCCTCTTTGCTATTTCTTATAACTGCATTTAGTCTATAATTATCTCAAAAAAAAATTTAAAGTAAGCGAATTATGAAATGGTTACTGCGTTCCAAGTTAAGAGGCAAGGTCATCGTGAGAATTTGCAAAGCTCTCTGAAAACTAATTTTGTGACCCCCATCTCCTGATTACAAAATAGGTTTAAAATATGGGGTCAAGAATCGATGTAAGAAGATCACTGTTGGTGAGGGCCGTGGGTTGTTTCAGGTTCAAGATTTACCAGTCACCCATCAGAGGTGACAGATGTCTGTCTCTCATCTGAAGTCTAGGAAAGAAACCTCAGTGGGACCACACAGAGGACCTGATACTTGTCCACTAATGGTTATTGGACATAGAGGGCCAGTGCCTATCTCAGCCTTGGCTTTCACATGGTTGGAGTGTGTGTTTGGTTTATTGCTCTGATAAGTGTACAAAGAGGTTGCTGCTTTTGGGGCACTGTTCAACATTCCTGGCATTGTTTGGGAAAAAGAATACCTAAGTATTTACTATGAACACACGTGGTTCAGATGCAAGAATGAGCGGAAAAACACCCAATAAATAAAAAGACTCATAAGCAACTTGCCAAAATACACGTGCATTTGCCTGCCTCCAGATGACCGCAGACACATCCCCAGGGGTGAGACAGTGCTTCTCCCCTCACTCCCTGCAAACCCTCATATAGTCAGTTGTAAATACTTGTCAAATCTAAATGCTAGATTATCATTCATTTTATTTCTTTTAAGATTTTATTCATTTATTTGTCAGAGAGAAAGAGAGAGAGAGAGAGGGAGAGAGCACAAGCAGGGAGAGAGGCAGGCAGAGCAGATGGAAGGAGAAGCAGCTGCCCGATGAGCAAGGAACCCGAGTCGGGGCTCGATCCCAGGACCCCTGGGATCATGACCTGAGCTGAAGGCAGACGCTTAACCCACTGAGCCACCCAGACATCCCAGACATTTTAGACAATTAAAAACTTCCTACATCCTGCCCCATGCTCCTAACCTTCCTTCCCTAAAAATACATTGTGTTATTAAACCATTTTCCTGTGTGCTCTGCGATCGGATTCTCTGTTCTTGCTCAGTTCTGTTCTAGATTGCAGGAAACTTCATTTCCCAAGAACTCACCCATCTTCATCTGGGCCTGGTGCCTAGCGATTGTTGTCTCACAGTGGCTACTGGTGGGAAAAGAAAAATCACACATAAAGAATATACTAAAAAGCACCGAAATCTATCAATGGGAGGAACTAGCAACCAATTAGCCTATATAAATCCAGGCATAAGACCACCAAATGGATTTAAATGAAAGATCTAACTCAGTGGGTGCCCCTTGTTCTTTGAAAATTTAATAAGATGAGTAATTAAGAAAAGGGCTGACTACTATCAATATCTCTTTCCCCCAACTCCCACACTTGGGATAGAAGCCAACAATACTATTTTTAAAAATTAAATTTAATAATTTTTATGAAGTTCACTCTTTGTTTCTAAAAATACCAGGTGGAAATACATCATTGGACGAGAATACACAAAATAAATAGCAAGTAGAGGTTCACAGTGCCGGCGATGTTATTGATCAACTCATCTTTCTCTGTTGCCTAATGTAATAGACCAAAGAGGACAACAATTAGCAGTGTTGAAAGAACATCCAAAGAATTGGAGACAGGATTGGAAACTACTAGCAAGAGAGCTTAACACAATGGAAGAATTACCAAAATGTATTTACTGCCTTCTGGGAGCTAACCTTATTACAGTATTGAATTCAACCTTGATTTATCTATAGTGTTTTAAAATAAATAAATGTAAATATATATATATATTTTAAGATTTATTTATTTTAGAGAGAAAGTATGAGCAGAGGGAGAGGCTCAAGTCGACTCCCCACTGAGCTCGGGGATGGACTTGGGGCTCAATCCTATGACCCTGAGATCACGACCTGAGCCAAAATCGAGAGTTGGATGCTTAATGCACTGAGCCACCCAGGTGCCCCTAAATATATATGTTGATATAGCATTTTCAGTGCTTATTCCAGGTATTACATTAAAGATGCAAAACTTACCATAGTGTACTTGTACTGGTTGACATCTTATCAGTTCAAATAAAACATAGAAATGTTGTACCGTTTCACGTGACTTTACACTTCCTCAGTTATAACATAATTGTCTTGGGTATTTACTCTCCTTACATTGAGAATCACACCAAATTGTGTTATAATTTTTGCTTCCACAAATCTGGAGGCCCTCCCAAGAGAAGGCTTAGAGCTGCTTCTTAAAGGCTGGACCCTAGGCATGAAAACCTGAGCATTCCCTCCAAATGGTACAGACTGAGGAGAATGTTTGGACTGAGGACATTTAGATGGAGGAAGCCTCAATAATTATTGAAATAGAATTTGTACCACCCTGTGCAACTCCATTGTCAGATTAATCAATCATTTTACTTAGGGAAAAAAAAGATGTCTTCTATTGTACCTTATTTGGATTGCAAATTTATATTCAGAATTAAGTTCACAATCCTAAAACTACTTTTTAAAAATATATATTAAATATTTTACAGATTTTGCATTATTTAATGATTTTGTAGAACTATTGGTTGGCTCTTACAGTGTGCACGTAGCTTGTAATGCCCCCCACCCTTCCCCAACCATGCTCCTGCCCTGGAAGAAGTCTTGCTAGTCATTTTCTACGATGTGATATTTGCCAGTCTCCCAGACAGTGGCCTTCAACCTTAGCTATTCATAAGAATCACCTGAGGAACATAGGCCTTAGCCCCAACCCCCAGAGATTTAAATTTAATTGGACACAGTACTCCTAAAATTCCCTAGATGCATCTAATGTACTTCCCGGATACCTTGCTTGCATGTGCTCTGATGTGAGGCAATCAAAATCTTCAGATAATCTGACTCAGGACAAGGGAGAGACAATGACTACTGCCTCACTTCTGCGGCCTGGGTCTAATGCTCCTGAGTAATGGAGGAGTCAAGAGGTGAACAAGAGAAACAAATATGCCCACAGTGAGAGGAAACATTGAGAAGAGCAGAGGGGTGAAAGTAAGAGGGAGCTGGTCTCTGGAAGCTGGCTGCAATCCCGGCTTGAGATTCCATATGTACGCTCTCTGTCTTTATGACCAATTCCTTCTGCTCTTTAACCATTTGCAGGAATCAGTTTTTGTTACGCCAACCAAAGAAGCCCCAAATGATCCAAAGTTTCAACTCAAAATCTCCACCTCATTCACTCATAAATACAAGTGCTGCTGCTACTACTACAAAAGTCATTCATTACCCATTGAACTCTTTTGGACTTTAGGCATTTATGCTCTGTGTTTGAATCAATTGAGTCCATTTTACCATAGATCCATAGATGCTGGGTCATAAGAATTGAATATTACAACTATACTCAAAAGTCCCAACATGGTAGGAATTTGTGGTTGATGATAATGTGTGTGTGTGTGTGTGTGTGTGTGTGTGTGTGTG